>JAXIVJ010013561.1:2500-36846 GCA_036785665.1 Chirona hameri
CCCCACTGTGTAATGGCTATGACCTCGCTAACTTTGGGGAATGACCATGTAGACGAAGCGGCTTTTCACCCCAATCATCATCTACCCACCATTTATGGATGCCACACGACTGCATAGCAGTTGTCGCGCCCTTGGAACCCAAAACACCGCCGACGCCATCACCACACCCAGCATTCTATCCGGTGGATGGCTTCTCCATCAATCAAGCTAGCACAAGAAAGACTCCCAATATCGAAATTGCAGCCACATCATCCCATCTGTGCTGCCATTTGTACACTCTTTGTTGAATAAAATGCAACTATCGCTATCAGTTTGAAGGTCTTTGCGATCTTGGGAATTCGGCCGAGTTCTGGTGTGTTTGGCCACTACTCTGGCATGTCTAGCGGTATTTTTAGCCCGAGTTGCGGTTTTTCTTCCGGAATAGAGCATCTGCTAGCTCTTGTTGAAGTTAAAGAGAAATATTCACATTTTGATTTATGTATCTTCATTTTTCTGTGACACATGTATGTTATACAATTGATCGTGCCTCAATTTAAAGTGAAAGAACAACTTTTTATATTTCAAAAATTAAATTGGGGAAATAAAAAAAAAATATGTACTTGCATATGGTGACGAACAGCATGATCCATAACCATCTCTGGTTTTAATGTTTATTTGTAAACAAGTCATACGGCAAGAAATTAAGTAAGCGCGCCAAGAAGCGTGACAACGTCCCTGATTGGTCAATGAAACAAATCGCCGACACTAAATAGGTCGGCATCCGGGGCCAAGTAAATCCCCCAAATGCATCACGGTTTTCTGAAACGTTTATTAATTGATTATGGGAAAACGGTTCAGATAAATGTTTCATGTGTGCATTGCAATGTATTAAATACCTGTTTGTTGAAAGTTCATGCGAAAAACGTCCTATTTATTTTACACAAAGAAAAAGAGTCGAGAACACTAAATAGGTCGCAGCCCGGGGCCAAGCTAAACTACCGATTTCAATGCACTTTTTGCAAATGCTTGTTCATTGTTCATAGAAGTTTGGTACATATTCGCAAAAGATAGAGTGCATGAAACATATTATATGCCTTCATGATAAATAACAATGCGTAGGCAGGCTAATTTTAGCTCGGACAGTGAATTCGTTGCCAAGTACTGGTGAGTACCGACCGTTATAAGCGTGGAACGTTTATCAACTTTAACTTGAAATATCTTTCGGTAGGAATGTTTATATGCAAAATGTAATCAATTTTCAATATATTTTGGTCTCGTCTGTCGATTTCAAGTAATAACTCCATTTTTGTGGAAAAGGGTGAATATTTCCCTTTAAAGGGAGTGTGCCTACTGTTTTGGAATGTCAAACATATTTTTCATACGGTAAGTAGCTATTGGTTTGATTGTTGTGTATGATGAAATTCCCATCTGGAACCTCTTTAGTTGAATTTTCACTTATATTGTTTTTTGCTTATTTTTTGTTTAGATATCTATAAAACGATCGTCACTATGGTGATGTTATGTAAAACGGCGCACATAAGACAATACAATTACGGTCACATCATGCAAGATAGAAAGCCAAGTTTTGCACAACACGTTCTTGCCACTGTGAACTTTATTATGTTCAAGTTTCGTAGCTCTAAATTGATATCTTCTTAAAAAATGGCCATCGGCCATCATCGAAACGGCCATCATCGAAACACATGATGGCCGTCCAGTTTCTGTTCGGCTGCTGCTGTCAGCGTGCACGAGCTGTTTGGTTGAATTGCTATTGGCCGGCGCTAACAATATGCTAGCAGTGTAATCGATAGTTGCAGTGCTTCTAGTAGAGGAAGCCCTCTGGAGTCTACCCGATAACTTTTTGCTCCCAGCAAGTTCCTGGAGTCTTAAAAGAGAGAGAATATCTCAGCAACTAGGGCGAATCTAGAGAAACGAAGTCATGGGTCAATTCAGAAAATTATGTTCTATAGACCAGTGTCAATAACTCCAAATAAGCGATGTGAGTAGGCACACTCCCTTTAAGCGTTTATTAAATGTTGTGATGCTTAATATGCGTGTTATCACGTGTTAAAAGACGACAGTTAAAATGTGTTGTGTAAGCTTTTAGCGGCACGCACTTTTTGTTTAATTTTCCCTACTCTCCTTTCACAGGGATTATGTCTCCCTTTTCAGCAAAGCATACTCCATTTCTCCATTCCCTTCCGTATTTACGCACACAAGGCGGGTATTGTTTGCGAGGTAGAGTTTTCTCGCAACTAGTAATCCTATTGATGCGGGCGGGATGTAGCAGGAAATGAAGCGAAGACAACGCAAGCCAGAGTTATAACGAGCGAGCGCGAAGCGCTCGCTCGTCTTTCCGTGGTAAATGGGAAACATCTGAATATGAGCGGACCGGCCCGGCCCGGCCCGGCCCGACCCGACCCGTGGCGACGCTTTTGATAAGCTAATATCTCTGCAATCGCACGTCCGATTGACAAGCGGGCTTCTTTGCTGAGCAGCCCCATCCAACCTACCCTGTTTGAGACCAGTGCCGACTCACATGGGTGACTACCACTGCGCGTGGCGCGTGGCGCGTGCCGCGTGCCGCGTGCCGCGTGCCGCGTGCCGCGTGCCGCGTGCCGCGTGAGGGGTTGGAAGGTGTTTCCTCGCAATAACTCCGCAACGGCTGAGCCGATTGTGTTCAGATTTGGTGTGTGATTAGGGAACTCTCAGTCCTCACTTTCCCCACAAGTCAAAGGTAGGTAGGTACCTCTGCACGTGCGCACGTGCGCACCTCATTTTGTATCTCAGAAACTACTTGCCCGATCGAGTTGAAATTCGCCATACATTTCCTTCGCGCTCGCTCGTTCATCGCCAACTACGGCGCCTTACTGGTGTCCAGTTAAGAAGAGCCCGTCTTTGGCATCAGTGCGTAGAAAACACAGGGAGACGTTGTGTCTTGACGCATACGCACGCTGGCATTGGGGAATTTACTATTGTCAGACACACATGCTATGCTATAATTATGTCGAAAGAAAGAGCGAATAAAGTATATTGAGCCCCATATGTCGCTGGTCCATGCTTGACCATGCTCCTGTTAAGTGATTGCCAACCAGCTCAGTTGTATACGGCCATACCAGGCAAAAATGGAAATAATAAATTAACAATATAACTTTCACTCCAAATACAACTTCCATTGCTCAAGTTTTCAAGGGCACATCCATGTTTGTTGGGTCATTCGGGCTACCTCAACTCAAACTAAATAACATTGAAGTCGGTCCGTCCCTCAACGTCGCACCAACTTGCTCAGAACTATTCTCCGCCGCGCTGATCCACCACCCCGTCTCTTTACAACCTCTTAACTCGCCTCGTGTCTCAGTCGTCTGGCCAGGGATGCTGCTCGCGTGCTAAGCAGCGCTGGGGCACCATTGACCAGCCTCTGGAGATCTTTCGGCGACGTTAACCACTGGATCGTATGGGTGAATGGAGCATCACTGCGGTTTATGGCCGGCGGCGCGTGCCTTCCGTTGCCATGACAACGTCGCGGAGACTGCCACTCAGGGTCGTTAGGCTGGCGGGATCGGGAGAAGAGAAACGTAGTATGGTGCAGGCGCGTAACCACCACTGGGGTCACCGGGGATCAGTCCCCAGAAACATTTTCGGATTTGCACATACATTTTCGGATTTTCACATTACGCCTATGGGCGTTGCAAGGAAAGAATCGACTTCAAAGTGTCTCCGTCCCCACGTACTTTCGGAAGGCTTCTTTTAGGCAGGTTAAAGAGGAAGGTGATTTGAAGGGGCGAGACTGGTGGGGATGTGCATCTTCAGATGGGCCCGAGAGGCTGTATGTTGCACTTTTCCTTTATGTCTTTGTCTTTTAATCACACCATCAAACAAGGCATGGTAGGCGTGAAAAGGATGGAATGCTTACCGACAATGTTGATGGATTGTGTTAGTTCTGTTGGCTCCTGTGAGTTTTTTTTTTCTTCTCAGAAGTTCTGCAGTGGATTTATGCTAACTTCCGTTCCCAAATCGTGTGAGTTGTGGTTTCTTTGTGGTTTGCTAACTTCCGTTCCCAAATCGTGTGAGTTGTGGTTTTCAGCAGTCTGCAATATGGCGGCTTCAGTTGGCAAAAATAAGTTCAGCTTAGCAAAGAAGGATGATCTGTAAATCTATCAAGTATTTCGACTGAATTTATAATAACTCGGCCGCTGGATTAGATCCACAGTTTATTTCAATGATCAAAAAATATATAATTTATTTAAACTTGTCTTAGCCACGCATATGGACGAATCCGGCTCAAACATAAGCTTTTCGAAGAAACGACTTCCTTGCTTTGGCGTGGACTTTGGATTCATATTTGCCACTCGCGCAGCCTCGTTTCGATTTCGGCTTCCGTGATTTGGGACTTAGAATCCACTATCTTTGGATTCGGTGTCGCTTTTCCTGATTGTATTCGGCTTCGGGTTCAAGAACTCCATGACTTCGGTTTCGGCTTCGTGCCATTTTAACGTGTAACCTCTGATTCGGATTGGAATTCAAACACAAGGGCTTGGGTTGACTTAGTGGTCCCTTTGTCGCAAAGTTTACATCTTGTTTTCAACATAACTTTTTTTAGTTCAGTCTATTCTTATATAGAACAAAATCGAATCACGGCTGCAAATATAAAATCGAGTAACGAAAAGTAGCCGGCTGCATTTTTCATTGTTATACAAAACGAGAGGCGGCTGCAAATTATGTCTTATTTTCTTCACTCGGCTGCAAATCTGTCTGCAAAAAATAGCCAGTCAGGTATGACGTCATACTTACCAGTTTTGTCAGTTAATCAACAGAACTGCTACAATTTCGATTTTTAGCATCGAATTTTATGACGAAATATATATTTTTTTAATAAAACTTACAGGTAATATAATCACGGGTATTTTGATGTTACACCACTGGAATAACACTACTTGTGGTACGGAATATATTCGAGGAAATTCCTCGCGGATGCACTCAAGTCGCGACGCTGATAGGCTGGCTGACGGCACTACTTTTGCGTCTGCAACATTCCGAGGATACATTTTTGTAAACAAACAATCACGTCGCCGGCTTTGTATAGCTGGGACTGTGCTATTTCATTGATTTTCGCTACTACTGTCAAACTTTGAGTGTTTTCCTGTTACATTGGTCATCGTTCGTTGGTCAAGTTTAAAGTTCGAATTCGTTCAAATTAATTGTTAAACGAATGCTTCCTTAATGCTTTCATTAGCTGAGCAAGAAAGAATCACCGGTGACTCGCGCGGAGACTGCAGACGTTCACCTCCGGGCAACTTGCCATCAGTCCGAAGACTGAGATCAAATTGATGTATAGGCTGCACTGCAAAACACCTACTGAAGAAACAGCGGGACGACGCCGGCTAGCAAGCGTGGATATTTGCGAATGTGTGCTCTCTGCGTATGCTCATTGCAAGTGCATTTGTTTAACTTGAAGACAACAGTTTGACGGTTTATATAGCCTTGAGTTTGACAGAGGACAGCAGTTCGATACGAAAAGCATCTTGTTTGAAGGAAATATGATCAAACTCGCCAAGATAAAACACATTGTGTATGCGTGGAGAAACGTTTTTTTGTCATTTTTTCTCTTGCTTTTTGTACTTATTCCGGAACTTTCAGATTTATATTCAGATTCATCTATTACACCACAAACACCAATGAAGGTCCTGGTGGTGGTAACATATTCACAAATAACACTTAAGCACAATATACAACACTATTAACAGCACATACTCCATATGTCATCACAAACGAAGTGGGCTCATTATGTGTGCAGTGTGCACACTGCACAATGCACATGTTTCGTCTTTCGATATTCATTGTGAGTCCAACATATTTGTTAAAGGGAGATAATCACCTTTTTCCACAAAAATGGAGTTAGCACCTGAAATCGATAGACAGGCCAAAATATGATGTAAATTCATCACATTTTACATATAAACATTCCTACCGAAAGATATTGGCAGTTTTCTACTGATAAGCGATCCACGCTTATATCGGTCGGTACTCAGCAAGTACTCGATAACGAATTCAGTAAATTAGCCTCCCTACGCATTGTTACGAGCGAGTGCGAAGCGCTCGCTCGTCTTTCCGTGGTATATGGGAAAAATCTGAATATGAGCGTCCCGGCCCGACCCGTGGCGACGCTTTTGAGAAGCTCATATCTCTGCAACCACACGTCCGATCGACAAGCTGACTTCTTTGTTCAGCAGCCCCATCCAACCTACCCTGTTTAAGACCAGTGCCGACTCATGTGGGTGATTACCACTGCGCGTGGCCCGTGCCGCGTGAGGGGTGTTGAAAAGTGTTTTCTCGCAAAAACTCTGCAACGGATGAGCCGATTGTGTGCAAATTTGGTGTGTGGTTAGGGACCCCTCAGCCGCCAATTTTCCACAAGTCGGGGGCCTCTGCACGTGCCCACGTGCACACCCCTATTATATATCTCTGGAACGGCTGAGCCGATTGTTTTAAAATTTGGTGTGTGGGTAGGAACCTCTCAGCCCCCACTTTTCCACGAGTCAAAGGTGGGTGCCTCTGCACGTGCGTACGTGCGCACCCTTTTTTTGTATCTCAGAAACTACTTGCCCGATCAAGTTGTAATTCCCCATACATTTCCTTCGCGCTCGCTTGTTCATCGCCAACTACGGCGCCTTACTGGTTATGTATCATGAAGGTATGCAATATATTTCCTGCACTCTATCTTTTGCGAATATGTGCCAAAATGTTATGAACAATCAACAATCATTTGACAAAAAGTGCGTTGTCATCGGCAGTTTAGCTTGGCGCCGGCCGGCCGGTGCCAAGCTAAACTACGGCGACCTATTTAGTGTCGGCGATTTGTTTACAAGTGCCCATTCAATAACGTTGAACAGGTTGATGCAAAAGCGCCAGATGTTACGCTTTCCAATAGTGAAGGTAAAATACCGATCATTAATTTTCCCAAACTTCCAACTTTGAATTAGGGAATCATTCTATTTAATTCTTAAATTTAGATCACAACATTTTAATACCATAACGGCAGCCAAATAAGTTGTTGCTAACAAAATCAAAAGGTGATTATCTCCCTTTAACTGTTCCATAGTATTACAATCTGCAATGCTTTAGTCTAAACTATTCTATAATCGTATTGTTCGTATTGTTTCAGGCTGTAGTTATGCCGCTGTAGTGGTCGTTTGTCCTTTTCTCCTTTAGCCGGGAATTATTCCCGGGAGCTCAGCTTTCCAAGACACCATTAACAATCGCGTCGCAAATGTCGCGTGCTACTCCATGAAGTAAATCCGATTGAGCCCCTCTTCCGGGTTACTTATATACATACCTTTGTGCCTGTTTTAGCTGCATTATCCTACCGATTGGACTGTTGAGACGTATTGAGTCGGCAGCTTACGCTTAACTGCCCATGCTCAACGCTCACGCGTGTATGTGCCCTCGTGCGATACTTTGTTGTCGCTATGCTGACTATGATGATGCGGCTGTCGTTATATAAATGACCGGCACCAAATGTATTATTACTTAATACAGTAGTATATTATTTTGGATATATTATGTCATTGTTTCTTGTAGCTTTCCCCCTCGCCGCATAATACATTGCTTCTTGTAACCTTCCCCCTCGCCGCATAATACATTGCTTCTTGTAACCTTCCCCCTCGCCGCATAATACATTGCTTCTTGTAACCTTCCCCCCTCACCGCATAAGACATTGGTTCGTGTAGCCTCTCCCTCACCAGATCAACCTTTGTTTGTTGTGACCTTTCTTCCAATAAGGTTCATTACGCGCTTCTACAGCTCGGTGTATTGCCTCGTTGTCCGAGAGCGATCAGCATTAGCGGCTACTGGCCAGTATGGCTGTTTCTGAAGATAGATAAATCCGAGATTACTGTTACTAGATCGATGGATATACGAGTTACTAGATCATGGGATATTCGTGGGATACTCGTATATAATCTTTCGAGTTTTCCAGGGAAGATAAGAATGTCTTTGCGAGTGAGTGCCCAGCAAAAACCGAGTGCCGAAGGCACAATTTTTTTCCGTGGCATTTTTATCTGCCCGAGAAAACTCGAAGGATTTCATATCTTCATAATTGACAACATGAAAACAAACTCAAATCTCGAGCTGCATATTTGGATCCTGCAGGGTGCAAAGATATAGAGGATTTTGCATGGCTCAAAGTGGAAGATAAGGATATATTTTCCAAGTGTGTGACTGAAAAACCGAGCGACGAAGGAGCGAGGTTTTTCAGGAAGACGCGCGGAAAAGATTTCCCATCTTCCACAAGGGAGACATGAATAATTATATATCTTTCTAAGTAGAGGTTGATTCAGTTCAGTGCAGTACTTGGTTTTTCGTCGGAACTCACATGACCATCTCAGAGGGATGCAAAGATAACACATTATTTCACTTTATCGTTGAACGTCCATTAAACCTTTTATCTTTGCATCTCAGCGGAGTGCAAAGATAACAATATTCCTCCACTGCGGACCCAATGGAAAATCAACCTCTACTGGAAAGATACACCCTCTACTAGAAAGATACACTTTCCAGCACACCGATGTTAACCCTAGCCCGGGTAGGGGGTGGGGATGGATCTCCTTCCCACCTCGGTTTTTCTGGAATAACTCGCGTAGTTTCTAACCAATTGCGATGGAACTTTCAGTACCCTACTTTTGAAAATTTGACACATACTCTTGACAATTTTGAATTTCTAACCCACATGGCCCGTGACCTATGACCTGTTTCTCAAGGTCATGTCAGACGCAACTGGCGTCCCGCAGTATCGATGCTTGTAACTTGTGCAGTTTCCGAGTGTTTATTGTTCAGGAGCGTATGCACAGGTGTTTCCAGGTGACAGTTGTGGTTTCCACTGATATTGTGACCTTGATTGACCTTTTCAGAGGTCAACTGAGGTCATTGACCTCCGATGACCTCAGATGACTTTTTTGGACTTATGGCTGTTTCTAAGACATTTTGTGACTGATTTCAAATTTGGGATCCATTTTACATAATTATATGTTCCACTGGGGTCATGCGCTTCCACAGGTCAACCGAGGTCACTGACGTCACTCAGATGACCTGACATGACCTTTTTTGGAATTTGACAGTTTTTAGGACATTTTGTGACGCTGATTACGAATTTGGCACCCATTAAGCATTATGATATGCTCATTCACGATTCTAGCTCGATAAAATTCAATGTATATGCATTTACAATTTTGATGACGTTTGGGTCATGACATGACCTCAGAGGTCATCTAATGACCCAATACCTTAAAATCGGGTATCAGCGGCTTCCTCCCGCCGCAAGAAACACGCTCGTCTTTGAATCGAAGCTCTAGTTAAATTAGGGGCGAAACGCTAGGGGTGTCGTACCCCACACACCCCACACCCGAACACGTAGTGATTTTGCCCTATCCGGGCGAGGGTTAACCCGCGCCGTGCCGGTGTTCGGTGCCATCTTTGCCATGCCGGGGGGGGGGGGGGCGTTTCGAGACCCCCATCTAACTCAGCTCTTATGGGACGTCGACAAAAGCCGAAAACACCGTTCGAAAGTTCGTAAAAAAAAACATTTTGAAACTATTTCTGGCATTTTTTTCTTCAGGTCAATATTGAGATCACCAGAGGATCAAGGGTCAGATTATCCAGTTTTAGGACTTCGCTCCAGAAACCCACAGATATCACAGGAACTAGCTAATAGCTAGGAACAAACGGAAAAAGCAATGGAAAGCTCTTGAAAAATGCAATCGCCAAGTCACATGATGTTTCAGATTTGTCGTGTTTACCTTGGACCACAACAGCGGCGATAGCGCAATCTAGACGGGTCAGCTTCGTGAAACGGATTTTGAACCAATGGCTACGCCAGACGAGGAACGAGCCTTCCTTGCAATTCTGTTACCAAACACATGATGCGTTTCGGTGGCGGTCGGTTCAAATAGCGAAAACGAAGTGCGGTAGAAATCACACTAATGACGTATGCGAAACGTCACGAGATGTGTCCCTTTAAAATAAAACCAAATCAACCCAACGGGTTTTGTGTTGAAACTCAGCAACTAAGTCGTTTTGTAGGGAAATATTTCAGATTTGGAGATTTCTCAGTACTCCCGACAATCTGGCTATCTCAGTTAAAAACTAATGTTAACCCGCCATTGACGGGGGGGGCGTTTAACGCCCCCCCCCCCCCCCCCCGATGAATTTGGCAATAGCTGAACAACTGATTGCGCTATCAACGTGAAACTTCGGGTGCCATCTTATAAATCATGGTTGAGTCTTGTGTGCAAAAATGAAGAAATTTCGTCGAATTTTTCCTCCGGTTATAGCGAATTTAGTGACGTTTCACACGAGTTTTACAACAAAATCAGCTAAACTTTGCCAGGCCGTACAAATGCCACATTTGAAGCAAAATGCAATCGAAAAACGCCAAAAGATAGCAAATTGCAAGGGCTACAAACTGGCTATATCGTATTTGTTTTTAAATGTTAGTTTTGGACCCCCAAAAAACTCAAAACACTTCTTTCTTTTTTGGGAGGGGGGCTGAAATTATCACAAAATCAAAAAAATTGCAAATATTTTATTTTAAAAAACGGAAGATATGTCAGAGAACCATATGCAACTGCCATACCAAATTTCGAACTGATTTCTCCATTTTTGACTGACCTATGGCTATAGTATTGGTAACTCATGACGTCATATTTACAAATTGCTTTTTTGCTTTTATTGGCCAGATACAGAAAAAAACAAATAACACCGCTGTATTTCTGAGACAAAACTTATCTAGAAACATAACTTTTTTATTTAAATTTATCAATTTAAATTTTTGACATTCATTGACCTGAACTTGACCGGAACTTGACATTAACTTCACGTAAATGAAGTCAGGTGGTAAATGACTATCACTATCGAATTATACGTGGAAAATAACTCAAAACATGTGTTGCATGACTTTCGTAGATATTTTGAGCATAGTGACCTTTTGTGACCTGACCTTGACCCTGGCCAACAATATCACTTTAGCTCATGCGGGATGTGTATCATACCTTTAGCAGCACTTTGGGTGATCATGGTCGTAATCGAAGGCTGTGTATGGCAAATATGGCTCATAAACTCAAATACGGCGATTTTGACCTTTGACCGACCGTGACCTGACATTTGACCTCACTTTAAAAACAATTTGAGCATGATTAAGATTCCTCTCATTGAGAGCTTTCGAATGGCGCCTTGCGCGTCTTGCTACGATCATTGGTTTGGAAGATAACCAGGGGGCGTTTAACACCCCCCCCCCCCCCCCCCCCAGTCAATGACGTTCGGCTGAGACCCCAGTCAATGCCGGGGTAAAGGTGCACTATTCCCTTTAAACACGTGGATCGGAGTTTACTAGAGAGACAGGTTGACCCACTCACCTGCTTTTTCTCAATTCGCTCCTCTTATCAGCTGATTTTGGATGTGAAGGTTTGCATCTGTTTAAAATTGAATAGCACACCGAATTTTGTCAAGATAATGTATTACGACAAATACTTATATATACGTTTTTTCTTCTTCTTTAGTACGAATATGCAGTAATAGCGATAACATACGAATGCACATGCTTCCCAATGCCACTCCTTGCATATGACAACAGACTATCTGACTACATGTCAACCCCTTCACCCCATCAGCTGACAGTCGGTCTGGGCGAGGACGGCGGTGGGGACTCGTGCGGGGCGGCCACCGGCGGTGGCTGCCGGCAGAAGGGCAGACGCCAGCTCCGCCGCACTCAGCTCCGATAGGGCTTTCGAGCTTCTGGCGGCGTAGCAAAGCATGTAGGCTGTTGCATCTTGGATCATGGCGGCTGTGCACTCCTGGACATCAATGTCGTCGGTGAGGAACCAGCTGGCGGCCGGCTGGTTGAGACAGTAGGCAGTGTAGTGGCCGCTCTGTTGGCCGCCATGGTGCTCCACCACCCCGTACACTGTACAGGTCGTACACCATGCCATGCGTGTTCAGGTGCGGGCAGATCGCCATCTGACTCAGGTCAGGGTCGCGCAGTGGGAATGCCACTGGCGCATGAGCCTTCCGTGCGGTGGTGCCAGTGAAACTGAACCGTTTCAGATGGAAGATAATGACCAGAAGTCTAACTTCCTGACCAGTAGGCGACAGAAGTCTAACTTCTTGTTGGTATCCTGGCTATGCCGACAGTTCGGGCATCGCCAGTCATTGATTAGGTCACCGGAGAGGTACTGATCGAGACAGTGATGCAGACCTCCACTGCCTGCTGTCGCTACCGGCAGCGGAAGTGACAGCAGCGAGACTGTCTCGAATTTGGCCGACTCAAACCCGCAGGCAGTGCAGCACAGTGTCGACTTTTGCAGGCCGTGGAATAGTCGCGTCACAATTGAGTCATTGGAGCTCTTGAACAGCTGCCAGACTGTCTCGGCTGCCTCGGAGTCGGACAGACCGACGGGGGGCGGCGCAGGAGGTGCTGTATCTACCGCCACTACTTTCAGGTCATCGTGCAGCCACTCCAGCAGTAGGATGATAAACTCATGAGCGTCATGCATGAGCCTGCCGCCGAAGTCCGTGCGGCGCGCGCATATCTCGGCGCGTAGCCGGTGCGCCGAGACCAACTGTAACTTTCGCGACCATATGACACACGAGCTGCGCGACTTCCTTTGCCAACCTACCCTCACTTGCCGAGTGCCTGTTGACATCTTCATTGGAAAGATCGCTGGTAATATAGTTGACGAAGTTATGTGTGTGCGCCGGGACCTGAAGCGCAGCGCTCATGTAGCAGATATTTCCGAGATTTTCAAGACCAGTGGCAACGGCCGGTAGGCATGTAGTTGGGCGTTTTGTCGCGAGATACTGATGGACCCGGGAAGGTGTCCGCACCCACCGCTCGATATCCTCTTGACTTGCTGGCTTGGCTGAGGTCTGACTTGCTGTCGGCTTGGCTGAGGCCTGACTTGCTGTCGGCTTGGCTGAGGTCTGACTTGCTGTCGGCTTGGCTGAGACCTGACTTGCTGTCGGCTTGGCTGAGGTCTGACTTGCTGTCGGCTTGGCTGAGGCCTGGCTTGCTGTCGGCTTGGCTGAGACCTGACTTGCTGTTGGCTTGGCTGAGGTCTGACTTGCTGTCGGCTTGGCTGAGGTCTGACTTGCTGTCGGCTTGGTTGAGGTCTGACTTGCTGTCGGCTTGGCTGAGACCTGACTTGCTGTCGGCTTGGCTGAGGTCTGACTTGCTGTCGGCTTGGTTGAGGTCTGACTTACTGTCGGCTTGGCTGAGGTCTGACCAACCATCGAGGACTAGGGCGGCGAGGGCCGAGCATGCTCCTTTGTGCCGTCTGGAGGAAAGCATCGTCCGTGGGTTGCCCTCGCTTGGTCTGTGGCCGCGGTGGCGAGGACTGCAGCGGCGTTACCTCGTACGATTACGATCGAGATTCGAGATACGTTGCAATAGCCATGCGATCGAGATGCGTTGCAATAGCCTTCGACAAATCCTATATGGTTTTTGGGCTGGCTAAGACCAGACTAGTTATTGCTTCAACCTTTTTTTGGAACGATTCAATCACGATTCATTTTGGAAACTGAATGATTCAATCATCGATCGATTCATGTATACAATTTATCATAATTGATTCTTTCCAATTCAAAGAATACAACAATATTTTAATCGATTCAGTTTGAATCAAAATATTTAAATATATATGTTGAATTTATGTAAAATCAATACAAATGGAAACATACATATATATGATCATTAAAACATAGTTACAGCAATAATATTTCAGTATAAACGAATGTAGCCACTGAGACTGCATTGTATTTGTACAATGTACCGTATGTACTTGAATCGTTAAATCTTTTGATTCAACCCACCTTTATTCCATGCGGGTTTTGATCCAATCACCATTCATTAGTCAATAGATCTGGTGGTGAATCGATAATTTTTTATTCAAGGAATTTTGATTGAACGATTCCAATCGATTCAATCAGAGTCGAATCAATAACCAGTCTGGCTAAGACGACCGATCACGAACCTGCCGCCGCGTCGACGTAGTGGGAAACGGCGTGCGCTATTTTCACAGCGGGGACATTGTGTGATAATTGTTTTATCGCACATTAAGTTTAAACACAACATTGTTGCGACTTACCGAGGTTTTGCGATCCCCAGACCAACTTGTTTAGCCATTCCGCATCCTCCACTGCCCACTGTCCACGGACTCTGCCTGCCCCCCCCCCCCGTATCCCGCGGTCAACAGGCCACCGTAATGCATTTAATGTGTTCCCAGCCCCGCGCGATCGTCAATTTCGCCATCGTTTGCGCGCAAACAGAGCAGAGCGGCAGTCTTCGGAGTATCGTGTTTCCGATCATGCTGGTTGGTCACGCCAGTCTAGGAGGCAGCTCGGTTTTCCGATTCCGATCCTTAGTTTCAGCGGTTGGCCGATTCTGATCCTTAGTTTCAGCGGTTGTCCAATGCTGATCCTTAGTTTCAGCGGTTTTTCGATCGTTTGCGCGAATACTGGTCAGTTTTTTGGTGATGATCATTCTACAGGAATTTGGAAATGCCTGGGACTTGGCTGCGGTGAGGGTCTGAACTTCGCTGTTGTGCAGAGTGGTGTTTGTATTTTTCGGGCAATGTTTCATAACATGTTTCATAACCATAACCAGGTCTCATAGACTGCATGTGTGAAACAGGACTTAAAACACTTCTGTTGTGCTTGCAGTACCAGCAAAATAGCATGCTGGTGCTCAAGCATGAACCACAGATTAACCCGGCAGTCACTGGGGTATATTCTGTAACACGACTCACGGCAGTCACTGGGGTATATTCTGTAACACGACTCACGGCAGTCACTGGGGTATATTCTGTAACACGACTCACGGCAGTCACTGGGGTATATTCTGTAACACGACTCACGGCAGTCACTGGGGTATATTCTGTAACACGACTCACGGCAGTCACTGGGGTATATTCTGTAACACGACTCACGGCAGTCACTGGGGTATATTCTGTAACACGACTCACGGCAGTCACTGGGGTATATTCTGTAACACGACTCACGGCAGTCACTGGGGTATATTCTGTAACACGACTCACGGCAGTCACTGGGGTATATTCTGTAACACGACTCACGGCAGTCACTGGGGTATATTCTGTAACACGACTCACGGCAGTCACTGGGGTATATTCTGTAACACGACTCACGGCAGTCACTGGGGTATATTCTGTAACACGACTCACGGCAGTCACTGGGGTATATTCTGTAACACGACTCACGGCAGTCACTGGGGTATATTCTGTAACACGACTCACGGCAGTCACTGGGGTATATTCTGTAACACGACTCACGGCAGTCACTGGGGTATATTCTGTAACACGACTCACGGCAGTCACTGGGGTATATTCTGTAACACGACTCACGGCAGTCACTGGGGTATATTCTGTAACACGACTCACGGCAGTCACTGGGGTATATTCTGTAACACGACTCACGGCAGTCACTGGGGTATATTCTGTAACACGACTCACGGCAGTCACTGGGGTATATTCTGTAACACGACTCACGGCAGTCACTGGGGTATATTCTGTAACACGACTCACGGCAGTCACTGGGGTATATTCTGTAACACGACTCACGGCAGTCACTGGGGTATATTATGTAACACGACTCATGGCAGTCACTGGGGTATATTCTCTAACACGACTCACTGGGGGGTAGCCCCCCCCCCCCCTGGTATCTTCAGAACCAATGATCGCAGCGGGACGCGCAAGGCGGCATTCGAAAGCGCTCAATGAGATAAACCTAACGCAAACTTATCAAATTAAGGTCACATGTCAGGTCATGGTCAAGTCAAACGTCAAAATCGAGGTATTTGAGTTTATGGACAATACTTGCCATCCATGGCCTTCTATTGCGCCTATAATCACCCAAAGTGTTGTCAAAGGTATGATACATATCCCACATGAGCTAAAGTGAGATTGTTGGAAAAGATCAAGGTCAGGGTCAGGTCACAAAAGGTCACTACACACAAAATATCTACGAAAGTCATGCAGCACATGTTTTGTGGATGCTTTTACGCGTATAATTCGATAGTGGTAGTCATTTTACCACCTGACTCCATTTACGGGAAGTTAGTGTCAAGTTCAGGTCAAGTTCAGGTCACTGAAGGTCAAAATTTGAAATTGATAAATCGAAATGAAAAAAGCATGTTTCTATATCAGTTTTATCTATAAAAAAAACAGGGCTGGGATTATTTGTCAATAAAAGCCAAAAAACGCAATGTCAAAATATACTTTATATGCCATACTTTATATGCCATGAGTCAAAAAAGATTATATCATTTTGATTATTTTTTTGACATTTTGGTGGTCAAAAACCAAAATTTTCGAAATTTCGAGATAGCTGGTCTGTAGCCCTTGCAATTTTCTACCTTTTAGCGTTTTTCGATTGCATTTTTCTTCAAATGCGGCATTTGTACAGCCTGGCAAAGTGTAGCCGATTTTGGTGTCAAAATCGTGTTTAGTGACGTCACCAAATTCACTATATCTTAAAAAAATCTGACAATTTTTAAATTTTTCTCTCAAGGTGTTAAAATTATGCCCGGAAAGTACTGAAAGTTTGGCGTCGATATCTGCGTTAGTTATTGAGATATTCCTAATATTCCTAAGAGGGGGTTAAAAAAACCTTCCCCTGTGACTCGCGGGTTAGCCCTCGCCCTACGGGAGCTTTTTTCACCTTCGCCCTACGGGGGGCTGACAGGTCCCCCTGTTAACTTCCAAACCAAGCAACTTAGAGCAATGCGGTAAGAACCAGCATGTTGCCTGTCATGAGAGGAATCTAACAGTATGCGATTTTTAGGTTTCAGGTCAACGGGTGACCTTCCAGGTCAAGTGAATGACCTCGGATTTACCACGTCCAGAACAGCGATTTTGCTCTTCAGAAAAACTCAAAATTAGAAATTGATAAATATAAATAAAAAGGCATGTTCCTAGACCAGTTTTGGCCCAGAAATACAGAAAAGGTAATGATTTTTGTCGCATCGTGTCAAAAAAAATGTTAAAAAAGTTATTTTAACAAATGACGTCATCAGTTTCTTACATTTAGGAAGCCATCACTCAGTCAATAATGGAGATATTGCTTTGAAATTTGGTATGAGTTTGGTCCGTACTCAGTTATCTCACATATATTCCGTTTTTTTTCTAATATCTTTGAAAATTTTGATTTTGTGTGGATTTTTCACAACAAAAAAACATTTATTTTATTTTAGGAGTCTAAAACCCAAAATTTTGAAAATCCGAGATTGCCATTTTAAATAGAATACCATTTTGTATCTTTGGTGAATTGAGTTTGCAATTTGCTTTAAAACTATGTTTTCTACGATTTTTTCTCTCAAATATTTCTCTTTTTTACCATTATGACGTCATCAAAACATTATCTCCCAAAATACTTAACCAATTTCAAATTCATTTTTACAGCCTACGTATAATTGTTGTAAACTCAGCTACCAAAAATTTCAGCAAGATGCACCCCATGTGTCAAAAGTTATTCAAGAAAAACCTCGGGGTGCCTGACAGGTCCCCCTGAGGTTTTTCTTGAATAACTTTTGACTCATGAGGTGCATCTTGCTGAAATTTGTGGTAGCCGAGTTTACAACAATTATACTTAGGCTGTAAAAATGTAATTGAAATTGGTTAAGTAGTTTGGAGATAATAATGTTTTGATGACGTCATGTTGGTAAAAAAATGGGGAAAATATTTGAAAAGTCGTAGAAAACGGAGTTTTAAAGGAAATTGCAAACGCAATTCACCAAAGATACAAAATGGCATTCTCTTTAAAATGGCAATCTCAGATTTTCTCAATTTGGGGTTTTTGACCCCTAAAATTCCAAAAAACTTTTTTTTAAAAAAATCCCCACAAAATCAAAATTTTCAAAGATATTAAAAAAACGGAATATATGTGAGAGAACTGAATATGGACAATACCCATACCAAATTTCAAAGCAATATCTTCATTTTTAACTGAGGGATGGCTTCCGAAGTGTAAGAAACTGATGACGTCATTTTTTTAACCACTTTTTTAACATTCTTAGACAAGATATGAACAAATAATTACCATTTTTGTATTTATGAGCCAAAACTGGTCTAGGAACATGCTTTTTATTTACATTTATCAATTTCTAATTTGGAGGTTTTCTGAAGAGCAAAATCGCTGTTCTGGACGTGTTAAATCCGAGGTCACTCACTTAACCTGGAAGGTCATCCGTTGGCCTGAAACCTAAAAAATCGGTTACTGTTAGATTCCTCTCATGACAGGCAACATGCTGGTTCTTATCGCATTGCTCTAAGTTGATTGGTGTCGAAGTTAACAGGGGGGCCTGTCAACCGGGAATATTCAACCGGGGGCCTGTCAACCGGGAATATTACAAAACCGGGAATATTTATGTCATCCTTTCCTTGCATCTTAACCTAATATATGTATTGCTTGCACACTAGTATGACAATATTTAGTATTTTAGGGCCTCTTGTTTTGCCAAATATCACGTCTCTTGGGGATATATGTTGGCATTCACCCCGCATTCTGTCATTTAGGTATTGTCTTACGCAAGCCCATAACTGTTGGACCTCATTCCAAGAATTTTAAACTTTTGAGACGGTCTCCTATCACATAGCTTTCTCACCAAGCCACAAAGTGGCATTTCTCAAAATTCAGTTCAAGCCCGGAAGCTTCCTCGAAGCGGTTCATTACACTCAGTGCGCTGAAAGCGGATCGCTCGTCTTTGAAGAATATCGTCGCATAATCCGCATATTGAGATAGTTTTATTTCAATATTGCTCAATACAATCCCATTTACATTTTGATCGCTTCTGAGTTTAATAGCCATCATTTCTACAGCTAGTGCAAATATAATTCCGCTTACAGGCGAGCCCTGTAACACTCCACGTGAAGGTTGAAACCATTCTGAAGTGTGTGTGCCCATTATTTAGTATAGTCAACTCATTGCGGTCATACAATATTTTGACGTAGCGTACGATATTTGGTCCAAAATTAAACTTTTCAAGAGTTTTAAACAGAAAGTTGTGCTCTATCGCATCGAATGCATTTCGATAATCCATAGCCATTAAGATTCCACTCGTCTGGTCGGTTCGAAAGTATTCGATAACGTCTGTTATTAAGCGTATATTTTCGCCTATATATCGACCGGGGAGCGATCCCGTCTGGTCTGATGATATCAGCAGGTGAATCACTTGCGTCATGCGAAAAGCAATTACCTTAGCAATAATCTTATAGAGAACATCGAGCAGGCAAATAGGCCTCTTGTTCTGTTTTTTTTTTACATTTTCTGATCTGCCTTTTTCGGAAGCAAAATAATGACACTGCACGTCTTTGCGAAACGTGGAGTCCATGCTCGGCTGCATCGTTAAAGTATTGCACTGCTAAGGGGCCTAGACTATCCCAAAAATACTCAAAAAAATCCGCTGTAAAGCCTGATATGCCTGGTGCCTTGTTCTTGGCCATTAGCTTAAGCGCAGCTCTACATTCATCTGTAGTGAACACGCCCTGGCAAGTGCGCATGCCATCATCAGATAACTGCGGACAATGGACCGTGCTCAAAAAGTCGTCTATCGTAGCTTCGCTTATGTCCTTTTTGGCGTATATTCTACTTAGGTGTGACACACACGCATTCATAATGTCATCTTTGGTGTTAATAATGCGCCCTTCAGACAGCTGAAGCATGTGTATCGCCTTTTGAGCCGACTCGTGTCGCTGTAACCGGAGAAAGTAGCCAGATGGTTTTTCACCGAGCCCCATCCACTTAGATCTACTTTGTAGCATCGCTACTTTAGCACGCCTAAGTTCAAACTCCTCCAATTCCGCTTTGAGGCATGTATGCTCCTTTTCTACGTCCTCACATGGCGCTCACGATAACCTATCTTCTAGCTCTGCAAGCCGTCTAACAAGTTCGGTTTCCTCTCGTCTTTGTGCTGCCGCGTTCTGTTCACTCATACGCATACTGGTTGATCTCAAATAGCAGAGCAGGAGATTTATATGTGTGCCTTTGCTGTCTATGCTTGCATTAGCGCAGCGTCGACTGTCTGGCTCGTGCGCCGTCCCAGACGTCGCACCTGCGGCGGATACTTATTCGTGTGGCGGAACTCGGTCTCAACTCCTCGTCTCCCGCTCGCTCGAGTCCGGTCCACTCACCCGCTTGACGAGAGTCCTGCTGAAAGACGCCAAACAACTCGCCAAAGCCCAGTGAGGCCGTGAGTCGAAAGACGGGAACGGTTGATGTATTCTGCACACATTCCAGAACAGCACTGGGGTGGGGGGGGGGGGGGGGGGTCGCGGCGGGGAGCATGGGGCCTGGGTGGTCGGTGGCTAGCAGCGGCTGGCGGCGTTGACGGCCAGGCAGGCGCGCCAGACGTCGAGGCGCGGGCCCCGGATGTACCGCACGTGCGAAGATCCCCGCCAACGGCCGGACGCTTGGATGGCGCTGTCGGGCGCTCCGGCGGCGGCGGCCGCCGTGGCGAAGCCGATGCGGAGGCTGTGGGTGGTGAATTTCCCACCGGACGCGGACAGGTGGCGGCGTAGGACGCCGTTGAGCCAAGAAATGGTGGCAAAATTGCCGGAAGAGAGCGTGAAGAGAGGGAGGTGGCCGGGAAGGTGGGAGGTGACGCGGAGGTAGCTGCGCATGGCGCGGACGGGACACGCTGGGCCCTCGAGCCGCGGCAGCGTTACCACCGCGCCCCGGCCCGTTTGGTCGGTTTTAGAGGCAGGGATGGTAAGGGTGAGGCGGTCAGCGTGGGCGGAGACGTGTCTGCGGAGACACGTGCGGCGGCGGGAGTGGGCTGTCGCCCCCGGGGCGAGATATTCACTATCCCGGAGGGCGCCGAAGAACCCCAGGGTGACGGCCGCCCAGGCGGCCCGGCGGTCGGTGGCGGAGGATGGTCCGCGACGGAGGCGGCGGCGGAGCTGCAAAAACAGGGGTACCGACAACGGTAGGCGGGGGGCCGTGGTTGGGCGCGGCGTCTTGGCTAAGGCGCGGAGAGCCAGGCGTACGCGCTCCGTGCGGCCTGGCCACGGCTGACCCTTGGCGGCATGCCAGTGCCGCACTCCCGCCAGGTGGGCTGTGGCGGAGGTGTGGGTCGAGCCGAGGAGGCTCAGGTGGGCAATGTAGCGCAGGACGGTCTTCTCCACGGCGGGTAGCGGACGGAGAGCGTGCGCGGCGCAGAAGCGCCGGAAGCTGGCGGCGGCCCGGCGGTAGGCGCGCCGGGTGGTCGGGGCGAGCCCCGCCCGGACCAGACGCCGGGCCGCGACGTCTAGATCGGATAGCCGGAGGCCGTGGTACACGCCTCCGTGGGGGCGGCGAGGAACGCCGCCAGCGTCGGCGGCAGGGGGGTGGCCGGCACCGCCGCCGCCGCCGGGCGGAGGCTCCGGAACCTGGTGACCTGCAACCGGGAGAGAGCGTCAGCGGCAGCGTTGTCGACCCCCGGGATGTGGGTCACGTGCAGCGCGAACGAGTGCTGGGCGGCGAGGAAGAGTGTCTGCCTGATGAGGGACATGAGGCGGGGGTCTCTGGACCAGCCCTTGTTCCACGCGCCCACTACACTGGCGTTGTCGCAGTGCATCAGCACGCGCAGGCCCGTCCAGTGGTGTCCCCAGAGGAGGCATGCGGCGAGAATGGGAATCATCTCGAGCCAGGAGGTGCTGCTGGCCCACGCCACTGCGGCAACGGGCCAGGGCTGAGAGAACCAGGCGTCCCCGCAGCAACCCCGAGACCCACGGTGGAGGCATCCGTGCACAGGTGTAGGTCGGCAGGGGGCGTCCAGGTGGGGTGTAGGATCGGAGCCGTGCCGTTCCAGGACGGCAGCACGGACAGCCACCAGTTGAGGTCACGCTTCGTGTCGCGGGTGACGGTGACCCAGTGGTGAGGCCGGTGGACCGAGTGCGCGGTGTCGAGGAGGCGCCGAAAGAAACTCCGGCCAGCGGGAATGCACTTTGTGGCGTGCACCAGTTTCCCAACGAGGCTCAGAAGGCGCCGCTGGCGGACCGTGCGAGACGTCCGGACATCACGGAGGAGGGCGATCAATGCCCGGAGTTTGGCCTGAGGCAAGGAGATGGTCATGTCGGCGGTGTCGAGCACACAGCCGAGCAGTTCCATGCGGGTGGAAGGCGGGCAGCACTTCTGCGGGGAGAGAGGGACCTGGCTGCGGGTACAGATGGACAAGAAGGTGTTGTAAGCGCGCGCGCAGTCGTCGGTGGCGGCAGGGCCGAGAAAGAAAAAATAATCGAGATAGTGGTGGACATGGTGATGGTGGGCGTGAAACCTGGTGGTCAGGGTGAGCACGTCAGCCAGGTCGGTGAAGAGGGCGCAGGCCGACCGCAAGCCGAACAGGAGCCGTACGTCATAGAAGTACTGGTTGTTCCACTGAAAGCCGAGCAGCCAGCGCTGGGACGGGAGGACCGGAAGGAGCCGGAAGGCGTGTTGGAGGTCCGCCTTGGCCAGGAGGGCTGAGTGGGGACCGATGGAGAAAAGGTGCGCGATTGCCTCGTCCATGGAGGTGTATTGCACGGTGTAGGCGGACCGGTCAATGTGGGCGTTGACGCTCTGACCCTCGGGCTGGGAGAGGTCAAGGAGCAGACGGAGGGACCCGTCCGGTTTCTCCCGAGCCCCCAGGGGGTTGCACCGGAACGGAGCCATGGGCGGGCGGTCGAAGGGGCCGATGGTGTGGCCTCTGTCAATCTCCGTGCGCAGCGTGGCAGCCACGGCGGCCGGCCGAGCGCGGGCGGACGCGTTGTTGGGCCGGTAAGAGGAAAGAGCCGGCCCCGTGTAGCCGACATCGGCACCGCGCAGGAGGCGGTCGAGAACCGTGAGTAGGAGGGGCGGTGGAACGGACGGGGTGGCAAGGTGTTGTAGCGTGGGGACGTGAATGGGGGTGGAGGGGGGAGGGGGCTGGTGGGAGATGGTGGGCAGGCGACTGTATTCGGCGGTAACCCTCACCGGTGGCGGAGCTACGACCAGCGAGGCTGCTGGAGGCGGATGCGCTGCGGGACCGCCATCAGCCGAGCAGGGGGCGGCCGGGAGGGTCCGGCCGCCGCCGATTGGCCGCAGAGGCGGGCCGGGTGTGGCCCCCGGCAGTGTGCGCATGCGTGCTGCCGCCAGCAGGTGCCCCCGCTCGCGCAACTGCCGAAGTTGAAACGGAGGCACAGCTCGTTTCCCGACGGGCTCGGTCGGGACGGCGCCGGCGCCGAGGGGCGGCCGGCTGGCAGGAGTGAGGCGGCGACGAGCTGGCCGGCGAGTCCCATGCTGTCGGTGAGGGAGGCGGCGTCGTGGTAATCGGCCCGGTAGCACGCCAGATGGGTGCGGGCCCTCTCGTCCAGGTCGCGGAGCGTGCTGGTGGGCAGGTTTGCAGCCTGACCCTGCAGCCAGAGCAGGTAGGTCGTCCATTGCACCGCTGTCGCTGGAAAGAAGTAAGTCCGGTACGCCGCGATGGTGGTGACGCCCCGCAGATAGGCGGGGGGGGGGGGCTGAGCGGCGGGTACCGGGGGGCAGTGGAGCGCGGACCGTCGGTGGGCGGGGCGTGTGGGTACACGACGGCGTCGACGGAGGCGACCTTGCTCCGGTTGGCGAGCGTTTTGAGGGCGGCGGCACTGATGGTGGGCAGCTTCAGCCCACGGGGCGGTGGGGGCTGTCGGGACCGGGTGGGCACGTCGTCTAGCTGGAGAAAATCCATCAGGTGGCGCTCGCGGCGGGGATGACGGCTGGCAGTCCGTGGCCGTTTGCGGCGGCGGTCCGGACTGTCGGGCGGCGACGAGGCACTCGACGGCGAGGACTGCGCCGAGTCGGTCCCGGCGGAGCTCGACTCCGAGGAGCTTGGTTGGCGGCGGCCGCCGCGGTCCCCGGAGGAGCGGGAGCGCCGCTGCCTCTGGGAGATCTCACGGCGGGAACCGGCGCGTGTGGCGGAGGCGTAGTGCGCCATGGTGGTGGACTGGCGGTCGCCCGGCGAGCTGTCGTCAGCGAGCTGGACCGTGTCGCCCGGGGCGGGAGGTGTGGAGCCGGGTACATCCTCGCACGGGGCCGAGGGCGCTGCTGCGGCGGGCGCGGACGGCAGGGGGCGGGCCGCAGCCGGGGCGCGACCTGTAAGCATAACCGTATCAGCAACAGATCCAACCGGCCGGGGACAGGAGACAGCCAGCGGGTGGCAGCCTATGGGGTGAGGCAGCCAGCGGGCAGCCAGCGGTCAGCCTGAGGGGGGCAGCCAGCGGGCAGCCGGAGGGGGAGGGAGGGCGCCAGCGGGCAGCCTGAAGGGGGGGGGGGGCGGCCAGCGGGCAGCCGGAGAGGGGAGGCAGCCAGCGGGCAGGCCTGAGGGGAAGCAGCCAGTGGGCAGCCGGGAGGGGAGGTAGCCAGCGGGCAGCCTGAGAGGGGAGGCGGCCAGCGGGCAGCCTGAGAGGGGAGGCAGCCAGCGGGCAGCCTGAGAGGGGAGGCGGCCAGCGGCCAGCCTGAGAGGGGAGGCGGCCAGCGGGCAGCCTGAGAGGGGAGGCAGCCAGCGGGCAGCCTGATGGGAGGCAGCCAGCGGGAGCCAGCGGGCAGCCTGAGGGGTAGCCAGCGGGCAGCCTGAGGGGGCAGCCAGCCTGAGAGGGGGGGGGACGCGAGCGGGCAGCCAGAGGGGGGGGGGGGGGGCGCTAGCTGTCAGCCTGAGAAGGGGAGGGGCCGCTAGCAGGCCAGAGAGGGGGCAGCCGGTGGACAGCCTGAAGGGGGGAGCCAGCGAGCAGCCAGGGAGGCAGCCAGCGGGCAGGCCTGAGGGGATGCAGCCAGCAGGCAGCCGGAGAGGGGAGGTAGCCAGCGGGCAGCCTGGGAGGGGAGGCAGCCAGCGGGCAACCTGAGGGGAGGCAGCCAGCGGGCAACCTGAGGGGAGGCAGCCAGGGGGCAGCCGGAGGGGCAGCCAGCGGGGAGCCGGAGAGGGGGCAGCCGTCGGGCGGCCCGCCGGCTGGCTAGGGGGGTGAGGCAGCCAGCCTCGGGCTGGAGGAAACCAGCGAACCGGGACGAGCGGGTCGTGCTAGCAATGGTGACAGCAACAAGCGTGCAACGATTGTGAAAGATAATGTGAAGTGGCACTCAAGTGGTGCACCAGCAAGAACAGAATACAGACAAGCAACAAATCACGAGCAAGCGGGCGGTTGTGGGGCGGGAGGAAACCAGCAAGCAGGGACAAGGGGGCCGTGCTAGCAAGCGTTACGGCAGCAAGTGTGAACAATCAAGTCACAAGGTTACGTGGGAATCAAGTGCTGTGCCGGCAAGAACAGAATACAGAACACTGACTACCAACAAGAACCACAAGGGGTACACATCAGCTTCGTGGTCGCCAGGAACGGCGACAGTAGCGAGGGTAAGATGGAACTGTGTGGTATGTAAACAATACGCCATCAATAACCGGCGAACAGGGCAAGCAGGCCAAGCTAGCATCAGGGACAGCAGGAATTGAGCAATGTAAAGTAGAACTACGTGGGAAGCAATCGCTGCGCCAGCGGGAACAGAACCCAGACAACAAACGCACGGTTCCCTCTGGTAAAGGTGACGTTACGATGGGGAAAGGTAAGGAGGACACGGACACGTTGGGTGGTGGGAGCCTGTTGAGCTTCACAGGGGTGTAGAGGGCAAGAGAGTCGGGCACTGCAAGGCGTCTGGCAGAACCGCGGCAGAGTATCAACATGAAGCAATGAAAAGTCATCAGATTCGCAGGCTGGTGCGGTGCAGCGGAATTACAGCAAATATGGCTACTGAAAACTGGGAGCGGTGTGGTGATGGCCAGCAGTAACAAACAGCATGTGATATGTCGGACTCTGTCCAATGCAGAACACAGTTGAAGAAGTGGCCTTAATGGAAGGCGACCCAGTGTGGCGAGTGGGGCAGGCGGCGGACGGCCGAGACGAAGGCGGCGCACCACGCGGCATGCCGGGGACGTGGTGTGCCGAATGGCTGGTGCGGCGACAGCTGAATTACAGCAAATTTGTCTACTGAAAACTGGGAGCAGGTGTGGTGATGGCCAGCAGGAACAAACAGCACGTTGTATGTTGGACTCTGTCCAATGCAGAACACAGTTGAAGAAATGGCCCTAATGGAGGGCGACCCAGTGTGGCGAGTGGGGGCAGGCGGCGGACGGCCGAGACGAAAGGTGGCGCACCACGCGGTATGCCGGGGACGTGGTGGGGGCAGCCAGGAGAACTCGTGGCAAGTCGTGCAGGGATGGTGCGTAGACCAGCAGCTGGCAAATACCTGTGGTCGGTCGCCGGCGACCCATGTCGGGAGTAGTAGAGAAAAAAAACTAGTGGCAAACACTTTTCTCGAGGACTCGCGGTCCTGGTCACGTGTCGTGGCACAACGGAAGGACAGCTGTTCTACCAGCGTTGCCACAATGCAAATATTTAGTCTTTGTGTACAATCTTGGTTTTCGGCAACGGTGAGTAACCTTCTTAGGTGCTCAGAACGGTTTATGCGATTTTCCCATGGGCACTTTCGAGATGAGAAGACTGCATTGCACTTCGGAAGCAATGCGTGTAGCGTGTAGTTCCGTGTGGTGGCGCCACCTAATGGCTGTGTCCTTAACTGCTGCTCGGGATAGGTGTCGCCTCGATCTCCCGGTCGACACGCTAATGTCCTGTGATTATCGCATGCTCTAATACATTTCCATAAGCCTCGGAGCTTATGTGTTATTACCAGCTTTACCATACCATTACTATATTACCAGCTAGATTGCTATGATATTTCACGGGATGGAGGATGTCAGTTAACCCTATTCCCTGCGGGCGGCCAGAATTACGATAACCTGCGGGGGCAGATTCTGCCCCTGTTGTTTCTGCAATTGTTTCTGACGCATTTATTGCACTGCAAACCACGAAGGAAGTATGCGCCGCAAAACCGCATTCGTAGCACCCTCCCCAAAACAGGAGCCTGGAACCGCTTCTGCTGCTGCACCGATTTTTTTTCTCAAAATTTTAACACAACACGCGCCATTCAATTGTGGGAAAAGTCACAAAGTTGCAGGACGCTAGGCCTAACGGTTTAAAAGCAGCAAGTGAAAAACCACGGGGGGGAGAGAATCTGCCCCCCCCGCAGGGAATGGGGTTAAGTTCTGCTCATGAAGACAGTTGGCCAATGAAGTTTCGGTACCGTGCAAATATATGCTCGGCGATGTGCCTGGCATCGGGGTTGGACGCCGAACAGGTGTCATGTTTAGAGTGTATGTGCCTGGCATCGGGGTTGGGCGCCGAACAGGTGTCATGTTTAGAGTGTATGTGCCTGGCATCGGGGTTGGGCGCCGAACAGGTGTCATGTTTAGAGTGTATGTGCCTGGCATCGGGGTTGGGCGCCGAACAGGTGTCATGTTTAGAGTGTATGTGCCTGGCATCGGGGTTGGACGCCGAACAGGTGGCATGTTTAGAGTGTATGTGCCTGGCATCGGGGTTGGGCGCCGAACAGGTGTCATGTTTGGAGTGTATGTGCCTCGCATCGGGGTTGGGCGCCGAACAGGTGGCATGTTTCGAGTGTGGTCTGGCTGCTACTATACACACTTACTACTACTACATGCTACTACTGCTACTATGCTACTACTACATACACTGGAACTGAGGATGCTCCAGACCGGATATTACATTGGCAGTTGCACTATCGTAAAACCCCAATAACCTTTGTATTGGCGTACTATACTGTGGTATGGCTCTGACTAGGAACGGCCTCTTGGTTTGGGAGGAAGAAGATGGCGCGTTATTCATTTGTAGGGGAGTCTTTTGCATCCATGTTGCTTGGGCTTCCACCATTGTCCAAGCAAAATATGTTGGCGATAAATAGGAAAGCTTGTGAGAAGAAAAAATAGGCCAGGCCATCAGGACGCTCACACAGAGTGCGTACACGCACTTCGTGTTAAACATATTCTACGGGTTTCCGTCCTGAAAGGAAATGCACTCTTTTGCAGTTGTATGAGCTTTAAACACTGTAACTGTAAAACACAGTAACTGGTCTAGTTTCGAATATCAACTTTTGGCTGGGCGGTTTTTCCACATCACCGACACATTTCATTCAAGTCGTAGGCAGTTGCTGAATAGCTAAGCTCTGATTTGCTGACTGGATACATGGACTGTCTGGCTGACTGGCACTGTCTTTTGTTCTTTCACCTTGCTATGCGTGACGTTTTAGAATCGTGATACTTCGAAGTATTCGCATATGTGTTTGAGATCCACCATGGTAGTGGTGTTTGTATGTCAAATACAGATTTGATTTAAAATGGCAGTATCAAAATCGCAGTTGCATGTAAGCTAGGCCATGCAGGTGGAGTCATGTCTACCTAGTGGTATTGGACATTGTTGAACACTTCGATTTCCAACACGTGCCATGGATTTTACGCAGCGCCTGTGTTCTGTGAGCTGACGGTGCCAGGCACCCCTCTCGCACTCAACGGCCAAATGCGCTATTTTCAAAGGAGCCTCTGACCTCTGACCAGTGAATCGTGACCTCTTTTGTGAACGGTAACTTCTAACCTGTGACCTCTGACCCGCAGGTCACACGCAGCACCCGTGACCTGAACGGCGAACTGATGACGGAGGAGCTCCGGAAGGTCCTGGTGGAACTGAGCACCTCCTCCAGCGCTATATCTCCCGAGGCGCTCTTCTCTGTGATATGGAAGGTGGTGCCCAGGTTCAGGTAAGAGAGCAGAACTCCACGTGACGGGCGCTTCTCTGTGATATGGAAGGTGGTGCCCAGGTTCAGGTAAGAGACTCCACGTGACGGGCGCTTCTCTGTGATATGGAAGGTGGTGCCCAGGTTCAGGTAAGAGAGCAGAACTCCACGTGACGGGCGCTTCTCTGTGATATGGAAGGTGGTGCCCAGGTTCAGGTAAGAGACTCCACGTGACGGGCGCTTCTCTGTGATATGGAAGGTGGTGCCCAGGTTCAGGTAAGAGACTCCACGTGACGGGCGCTTCTCTGTGATATGAAAGGTGGTGCCCAGGTTCAGGTAAGAGAGCAGAACTCCACGTGGCGGGCGCTTCTCTGTGAAATGGAAGATGATGACGTTCAAGTGAGGGGACAACATGGGCGGAGCGGGGCCTTGATTAAAGTCCGGTTTTTCCTGATGTCTGGCCCATAGTGCACTGTGTGGATTGCTGGTTTATGTGCCAGTGATCGGGTTCTCCGGCGAGTCCCCGCTATAAGGTGATCTCTGGCCGCCAGTATTCCTTGTAGCAGGTTAGCGTTCACGACGGCGTAACGATGCAGCTGATGCGCTGTCTTAAAACCACAATCATAGCAACATCATGCGTCTCTGCCGACTTTCGCGCGTATTTCGTGTGTCTTTCTGCTGACTTTTGGGCTTATTGTGTGTTGGTTTTCTTCTGCTGACATTGTCATGCATTTTGTTCGTCTATATGTGACGTTTGCATGCGTTTGGTGTGCCATGGGCGCCAAATAATTTTGGTAGTTGTGGCTCCCTTGACCCGTCATTGACGGCCCCCGTCCCTGACGAACTTTCGCAATACCTCAAAACCAATAGCGCTATCAACGTGAAACTTTGGGTGCCTTCTACATCAATTTTACGTCTTCGGTGCAAAATGAAGCCATTTTGTCGATGAAAAAAAATAGCGAATTTCGTGACGACGAGTTTGACGGGAGAATCAGCTAAACTTTAACAGACTGTACAAAGGCCATATGTTGAGAAAATGCAATTAAAAAACGTCAAAATATAGAAAATGGCCAGGGCTACAAAATGGATATCTCGGATTTTTTGATTTTTTGTTTTTGATCCAAAAATAAAAATCAACATTTGTTTTTGGCAAAATGACAACAAAATAAAAAAAAAAAAAAAATATTCACAAATCCGGAATATATATTAGAGAACCACATATGACAGGGTTTCGGACTCTGGACCGGTTTTGCGGACACGGGTGTAAACAGAACCTACACGTGTCAGTTTTAAACCAATTTTGACAAACTTGGCGTAAAAATGTTGGAAATGAAGTGGACTTTCATTTGCCATCCTCAAAAGTTAAATATATTTGCTATGAGTATGAATAGTTTAGCGTACAAGACAAAAAATACCCCAAAAACGTGTTTTTCAGGGTTAAAAGAAATGTGGTCGCCCAAGTTCGAAGAGCCGTGGCACCACAACCATATGCTTGGTGGAGTTTGCGCTTTGCTCATTCTCTTGTTCATTCAATTTGCTTTCAGAGCATATCGGGTTCAATTAGTTCCTCACATTTTATTTAGACGCTGCGTTGGATCTTACCCGAACCGACCAGAGTAAAAGCTATATTCAAATAGACTAATTTAGTAACAATTTCCCATAAAATCATTATTCTACAACACTTTCGGGTTCTAAATAGTAAAAATTGCAGATGGATCGATTGAGCAAAGCCTTGGGAACAAAATGGTGCCATTGGCAATCGTCTGCGAGCTATATTGACGGTGCAAACAATGGTTTCGTGCTCGCGTGTTGTTGTTGACCTCAATTTGTTCGTAAAAAAACACACACACGCGCACGCACGCACGCACCGGACGCACGCGGCGCGCGGGCGCCACACGCACCACACGCACCACACGCACCACACGCACCACACGCACCACACGCACTCACACTCACACGCACTCACACACACACCTCCCCCCCCCCCATCAATGCGTTCGGCTGAGACCCTATTCAAGGGCGGGTTGAGCCCCAATCATCATCATCATCGTCTGGTGTGTCCCTTTGCTGAGACTTGCTGACGTCTTCTGACCTTTGCTGAGACTTGCTGACGTCTTCTGACCTTTGCTGGCATTGCGGCTGAGCGCGTTGCAGGGGCTACCAGCAGCAGGACGCGCACGAGTTCCTGCGATACATGCTGGACCGGCTGCACACGGAGATGCTCACCCTGCTACCAGCGGTCAGCGCGCCTGCGCAGACGGCGCGCAGCTCCATCGTGACGTCAGTGTTCGGCGGGACGCTGCAGAACGAGGTGAGGAGGAGGGGTGGTGGGGTGGTGAGGGAAGGGAAGGGTGGCAGACGGCGCAGAAGAGGTGAAACGCTGCAGAACGAGGTGAGGAGGAGGGGTGGAGGGGTGGTGAGGGAAGGGAATGGTGGCAGACGGCGTAGAAGAGGTGAAACGCTGCAGAACGAGGTGAGGAGGAGGGGTGGTGGGGTGGTGAGGGAAGGGAAGGGTGGCAGACGCTGCAGAACGAGGTGAGGAGGAGGGGTGCTGGTGTGGCGAGGGAAGGGAAGGGTGGCAGACGGTGCAGAGGGGGTGAGGAGGAGGGGTGGTGAGGGAAGGGAAGGGTGGCAGACGGTGCAGAAGGGGTGAGACGCTGAAGACGGGATCAGTTGGCAGGTGATGTAGGGCTGGGATGAGGAGTGGTGGGGGTGCTGATGGGCCTGAGGGGCGGATTGTGATGGGGGCTCAGGGTTTTTGGGGGTGCTGAGGTGAGGGGTGGGGGATGGTGCGGGCTGAGGTGAGGGGTGTGGGATGGTGTGGGCTGAGGTGAGGGGTGGTGTGGGCTGGGGTGGGGGATGGTGTGGGCTGAGGTGAGGGATGAGGGATGGTGTGGGCTGAGGTGAGGGGTGGGGGATGGTGTGGGCTGAGGTGAGGGGTGGTGTGGGCTGAGGTGAGGGATGAGGGATGGTGTGGGCTGAGGTGAGGGGTGGGGGATGGTGTGGGCTGAGGTGAGGGGTGTGGGCTGAGGTGAGGGGTGGGGGATGGTGTAGGCTGAGGTGAGAGGTGATGGATGGTGTGGGCTGAGGTGAGGGTGGGGGATGGTGTGGGCTGAGGTGAGGGGTGTGGGCTGAGGTGAGGGATGAGGGATGGTGTGGGCTGAGGTGATGGGTGGGGGATGGTGTGGGCTGAGGTGAGGGGTGTGGGCTGAGGTGAGGGATGAGGGATGGTGTGGGGCTGAGGTGTGGGGTGAGGGGTGGGGGATGGTGTGGGCTGAGGTGAGGGATGAGGGATGGTGTGGGCTGAGGTGAGGGATGGTGTGGGCTGAGGTGAGGGGTGGGGGATGGTGTGGGCTGAGGTGAGGGGTGTGGGCTGAGGTGAGGGATGAGGGATGGTGTGGGCTGAGGTGAGGGGTGGTGTGGGCTGAGGTGAGGGGTGGGGGATGGTGTGGGCTGAGGTGAGGGATGAGGGATGGTGTGGGCTGAGGTGAGGGGTGGTGTGGGCTGAGTTGGGGGTGGGGGATGGTGTGGGCTGAGGTGAGGGGTGGGGGATGGTGTGGGCTGAGGTGAGGGGTGTGGGCTGAGGTGAGTGATGGGGATGGTGTGGGCTGAGGTGAGGGGTGGGGGATGGTGTGGGCTGAGGTGAGGGGTGTGGGCTGAGGTCAGGGATGAGGGATGGTGTGGGCTGAGGTGAGAAGTGGGGGATGGTGCGGGCTGAGGTGAGGGGTGGGGGATGGTGAGGGCTGAGGTGAGGGGGTGGGGGATGGTAAGGGGTGGGGGATGGTGAGGGCTGGGGTGGGGGGATGGTGTGGGCTGAGGTGAGGGGTGGGGGATGGTGTGGGCTGAGGTGAGGGGTGTGGGCTGAGGTGAGGGATGAGGGATGGTGTGGGCTGAGGTGAGGGGTGGTGTGGGCTTAGATAGGGGATGGTGTGGGCTGAGGTGAGGGATGGTGCGGGCTGAGGTGAGGGTTGGGGGATGGTGAGAGGTGAGGGATGAGGGATGAGGGATGGTGTGGGCTGAGGTGAGGGGTGGTGTGGGCTTAGATAGGGGGATGGTGTGGGCTGAGGTGAGGGATGGTTCGGGCTGAGGTGAGGGGTGGGGGATGGTGAGGGCTGAGGTGAGGGGTGGGGGATGGTGAGGGCTGAGGTGAGGGGTGGTGTGGGCTGAGGTGAGGGTGGTGTGGGCTGAGGTGAGGGGTGGTGTGTGCTGAGGTGAGGGATGAGGGATGGTGTGGGCTGAGGTGAGGGGTGGTGTGGGCTGAGGTGAGGGGTGGGGGGATGGTGTGGGCTGAGGTGAGGGGTGGGGGATGGTGAAGGCTGAGGTGAGGGGTGTGGGCTGAGGTGAGGGATGAGGGATGGTGTGGGCTGAGGTGAGGGGTGGGGGATGGTGAGGGCTGAGGTGAGGGGTGGGGGATGGTGTGGGCTGAGGTGAGGGGTGGGGGATGGTGAGGGCTGAGGTGAGGGATGGTGTGGGCTGAGGTGTGGACTGGTGTGGGCTGAGGTGAGGGGTGGGGGATGGTGAGGGCTGAGGTGAGGGGTGGGGGATGGTGTGGGCTGAGGTGAGGGATGGTGTGGGCTGAGGTGAGGGGTGGTGTGTGCTGAGGTGAGGGATGAGGGATGGTGTGGGCTGAGGTGAGGGGTGGTGTGTGCTGAGGTGAGGGGTGGGGGATGGTGTGGGCTGAGGTGAGTGGTGGGGGATGGTGAGGGCTGAGGTGAGGGGTGTGGGCTGAGGTGAGGGATGAGGGATGGTGTGGGCTGAGGTGAGGGTGGGGGATGGTGTGGGCTGAGGTGAGGGGTGTGGGCTGAGGTGAGGGGTGGGGGATGGTGAGGGCTGAGGTGAGGGGTGGGGGATGGTGAGGGCTGAGGTGAGGGGTGGGGGATGGTGCGGGCTGAGGTGAGGGGTGGGGGATGGTGAGGGCTGAGGTGATGGGTGGGGGATGGTGAGGGCTGAGGTGAGGGATGAGGGATGGTGTGGGCTGAGGTGAGGGATGAGGGATGGTGTGGGCTGAGGTGAGGGATGGTGTGGGCTTAGATAGGGGATGGTGTGGGCTGAGGTGAGGGATGGTGCGGGCTGAGGTGAGGGGTGGGGGATGGTGTGGGCTGAGGTGAGGGATGAGGGATGGTGTGGGCTGAGGTGAGGGGTGGGGGATGGTGTGGGCTGGGATGAGGGATGGTGTGGGCTGAGGTGAGGGATGGTGTGGGCTTATATAGGGATGGTGTGGGCTGAGGTGAGGGATGGAGTGGGCTGAGGTGTGGACTGGTGTGGGCTGCGGTGAGGGATGGTGTGGGCTGAGGTGTGGACTGGTGTGGGCTGAGGTGAGGGATGAGGGATGGTGTGGGCTGAGGTGAGGGGTGGGGGATGGTGTGGGCTGAGGTGAGGGGTGGGGGATGGTGTGGGCTGAGGTGAGGGGTGGGGGACGGTGTGGGCTGAGGTGAGGGATGGTGTGGGCTGATTTGAGGGGTGAGGGATGATGTGGGCTGAGGTGAGGGGTGGTGTGGGCTGAGGTGGGGGATGGTGTGGGCTGAGGTGGGGGATGGTGTGGGCTGAGGTGAGGGATGGTGTGTGCTGAGGTGAGGGGTGGGGGATGCTGAGGTTGTGTGGTGAGGGTCAGTGGAGGTGTGAAGGTGCTGAGGTGACAGAGGTGCCGGCGATAATAAGGTGAGTGGTGGTGGAGCTGGCGCTGTTAGTGTGCCGGAGGCACTGAAGTGCTGTGG
>JAXIVJ010013562.1:0-36839 GCA_036785665.1 Chirona hameri
TTGGATTCGCCTTATGACAGGCAACACGTTTCCGTTTACGGTTGTCTCTCTATCTCTCTCCGTTCGGAAGTTATACTAAGCGCTATACTTAGACTAATTTTTGGACGTGGTCGATCTTATGGCATTCACTTGACCTGAAAGGTCATCCGTTTGACCTGAAACCTAAAATCGCACACTGTTAGATTTCTCTCATGACAGGCAACAAGCTGGGTCCTTACTGCATTGCTCTATGTTGCTTGGTTTGGAAGTTAACAGGGGGGGGGTCTTGTTAGGACCCTCTCCCCCCCCCCCCGTAGGGCGAAGGTGAGAAAGGTCCCCGTAGGGGCGAGGGTTAAATGAATTGTGAAACCTACACAGTACAAAAGTCATTGCTTCGCTGTCCAGTATTCATGTATAATTATGGTTCGGATATTATAACGACCTTTAGGAATAATAATTTCGCGGTGTTTTTTTTATGATCAAATTTGTACACAAATAAACAAGTTGGAAGCTGGCTAAGAGATGATACTATAAACAGAAATGAACGATCGCGTGACCCGCCATGGTCCGATTTCCAGGCCGAGCAGCCGGCGACCGCCCACCCGAGATCCCCGTCTCGCGAGATGAATCGAGTCGCGTTTGCCATTGGCTGGCGCTCCGGGATGCCGAGCGCTGATTGGTCCGCTGTCGAGATGCCTGATCCCGGCCGCTGGACTCCCGGCCTATCTCGCTCGGGTGTCTCAGCGGTCTCGCCCGTCTCCATGGGAACCGCGCACTGGGAGAGACTCGGGAGATTGCCGCATGTTATCGTTTTATCACCGTAAAATGAACGGTGTTCTGCGCGGAGCTATTCTGGACTCCGTTTGCGGCATGCGGCTGACAGCGCTGTGGGGTGGTATTAGGACTCGGCACGCCATCGCTCGCAGATGTCAAATTTTCGCACCGGTTTAGTGTCGCAGATGCGGGATTTTCGCACAGTTGTGGTCCGCAGAAAAACACGCCGGATGGCTTTGATGGTGGAGTCGGCGAACCGGCCTCGGGCAGGTCTCCGAAAACGGTCGCGTTCAGGGAAGATTACATCCTGATCCGGTGATGATGAGAGTCAATCTCGGTACATGATGATGGGCTTCTGGCGTCACGAAAAGTCGCTGCCCGTCGGTTCGTCCAGGCAAGTCAAGCATCTGGATTCTGGACTCCCGAGTCGCGCGATCGGTATAAGAGTGATAACAAAAATCGTTCCCCTAGCCTTCGCACGCTGACAGAATAAGGTGTGTAATTATTTCGGGGTTCCGCTATCGTCTATCATACGCTTACGACGGGTAAGTTTCGGTGTCGGTGCGACTTCCGAAATGCAGCTCATTCCGCTGTTCCCTCCCATATAATTTCGGATCATTTTACTACCGTGGTTTGACTGGAATTAATGACACACGGGCATCTCGACTTGATTCCGAGGACTCGGGGCAGTTGGTAAAAATTGGCTATTCGCATTTCCTCTGCAGCAGCTGAGACCGGCCGGGCCCCGTCGCGCAGCGCATGCGCGTCACCCCCGCCTGCGCGTCAGCGCCTGCGCGTCACCCCACTGCTGCAGCTGCGGCGCCGCAAATTGCTGGGAACGTCGCGGTGAGAGCGCTGGGAGCCGACGGGTACCTAACAGCGGTCCGCGTTGTTACTACCCATGCTACCCTTCTGCTAAAGAGTAGGAGTCTGTTTAAAGCGGGGTAGGAAGTAGGACTCGAGACAAAGGCAGAGCTGTCCTGCCCAACTGTGCCCCGTCACCAAATGTCTTGAGTTCGTGGTTGATGGTTATCATGACTGTTTGGTCTGGCAAAACTCTGACGTCATTGATTTAACCATGCATAATAGCACTGGAGTGAAATTCACAATTGGCTCGGCGTGTCAGTTTGTGACATATTCCCGCGCCCTTCTCCTGTGATATGCTCGGCCGTACTGAGAGTGACAGCGAGTGAAGAAAGCGAGCTCTATCTCACGCCAGCCTGGTCTCCGGCAGACGAAAACAATCTCGGTCGGAAAAAGTCAGCCGGCGGCGAAGAAACTATGATTGCCGGTCTCGGTGGCCATTATCTGTTCTCCGTTCCCCGCGTCAGTGACGGCGTCTGGCGCCAGATGACGCTTCTGGCGCGGCTGCGGCGGGTGGCGCACTGGAATCAGGTGCCAACTGCCAACGACCGCTCGTATTGCGTCAATCATCAGTCGTCTGTCGTCACTGGTCAGATGACAGATGTCAGTTATTAGTTGTTAGTGGTCTCTCGTCTCTCGTCTCTCGTCTCTCGTCTCTCGTCTCTCGTCTCTCGTCTCTCGTCTCGTCTCTCGTCTCTCGTCTCTCGTCTCTCGTCTCTCGTCTCTCGTCTCTCGTCTCTCGTCTCTCGTCTCCCGTCTCTCGTCTCTCGTCTCCACCCCCGTCCCCATATCAGCCCCGCTACCTTCTGCTCCAATTATATTGTCTTCAGTTCGACGGGTCGACAAGATTGGGTTTTCCCATTGCTGACACATCAGGAATGCCCAAAGTGATTTCCCCGATAGCTCATGGAACCACGATATGCTCTATAACGTTTTCACGGAAGTCGCGTATGCCGTATGCACCCCCCCCCCCCCCCCCCCCCCCCCCCCCCTCCCCCCCCTCCCCCTTAAAGCTCTAACAGCATAGCGTGCCGCCGACTTCAGCTCGATTTGTCCACGCTCACCGAGACATCCTTCGTGTCCAACGCTCCGAAAACTTTCGAGACAAAGCGGCAACTTTGTGGAAACTCCTGTCAGGGAGAGCCCCGCGCTTGCAGACTTCCCGGACCTCGTGGTGGGCCAAATATGGCGGACAGGATGGAAAACTCTCCAGTGGTTCGACGCAGAGGACAGGGTGGGACACTGGACGGTGTACATGATGACAGTGGTCACCAAAGCTTCCTTTTGTCGGCTACCTTATCTCAGACATCAGACATCAGCGGTCGGCATGGGGTGTCCGCGCGACTGGCCTTCCCTGTATGTTCGCAGTCTCTTGGATCATGGATCAGTCTCTTGGATCAGTCTCTTGGATCATGATCCCCTGTGGCTATGGATAATATGTTCAGGCACTTGCAGCTACACTGCATTGTAGTGCAATTGTACATTTACAGCATGTTATTCATATATGTTATACATATGCCCGTCGTAAAATGTACAACAGTCTGACGATCCAAGACCCACCCACGGCTCGCTCTATCTATGTATAATATACTTACTACATCGCTTTGATTCTCTAGCCTTCTCTCCCAGTAGTACTAACACTTCCGATTTACCCTCCGTTCGGAAGCGCTGTTTGTCGGGTGTGCTCCCTGGATAACGGTGGGTGTCCGCCCGGATAACGGTGGGTGTCCGTCCGGATAACGGTGGGTGTCCGCCCGGATAACGGTGGGTGTCCGCCCGGATAACGGTGGGTGTCCGCCCGGATAACGGTGTGTGTCCGTCCGGATAACGGTGGGTGTCCGCCCGGATAACGGTGTGTGTCCGTCCGGATAACGGTGGGTGTCCGCCCGGATAACGGTGGGTGTCCGCCCGGATAACGATGTGTGTCCGTCCGGATAACGGTGGGTGTCCGCCCGGATAACGGTGGGTGTCCGCCCGGATAACGGTGGGTGTCCGCCCGGATAACGGTGGGTGTCCGCCCGGATGACGGTGGGCGTCCGCCCGGATGACGATAGGTGTCCGCCCGGATGACGGTGTGTGTCCGCCCGGTGGGCGTCCGCCCGGATGACGGTGGGTGTCCGCCCTGATGACGGTGGGTGTCCGCCCTGATGACGGTGGGTGTCCGCTCGGATGACGGTGGGCGTCCACCCGGATGACGGTGGGTGTCCGCCCGGATGACGGTAGGTGTCCGCCCGGATGACGGTGGGTGTCCGCCCGGATGACGGTGGGTGTCCGCCCGGATGACGGTAGGTGTCCGCCCGGATGACGGTGGGCGTCCGCCCGGATGACGGTGTGTGTCCGCCCGGATGATGGTAGGTGTCCGCCCGGATGGCGGTGTGTGTCCGCCCGGATGGCGGTGTGTGTCCGCCCGGATGACGGTGGGTGTCCGCCCGGATGACGGTAGGTGTCCGCCCGGATAACGGTGGGTGTCCGCCCGGATAACGGTGGGTGTCCGCACGTGTCGGCGGGTTCCTGTTTGCATCTCGCCGCCTAATTCACCCCACGTCCGGTGCCGGCGCCGTGGCCGGACAGCTGGCTTTGTTTGTCGGCACGAGTCGGAGCGCTCCCTCCCTCCCAGTCGGGCTGCGCTGGGCTGCGCTGGGCTGCGCTGGGCTGCACCAACAGGCAGGCAGCGGCCCCGTCTGCCGGTGGCACGGGCCAACCAGAAACGGCCATCATAGTGCACGACCACGTGGCTAATGCACGTGGAACAGTCACCGTAGTCCACGTGGCGAATGCACGTGGCGAATGCACGTGGCGAATACACGTGACTTATGCACGTTAGTGATACAGATTAGTAGTGCATGTTATGGCACGCCTTTGTGAGGTATGGATAGGTATGTGAGGTATGGAGGTATGGAGGTATGGAGGTATGGAGGTATGGAGGTATGGAGGTATGGAGGTATGGAGGTATGGAGGTATGGAGGTATGTGAGGTATGTGAGGTATGTGAGGTTGTGGGGTTGTGAGGTATGTGAGGTTGTGAGGTATGGAGGTATGGATAGGTTAGAAGGGTGCATTGACTGTGCACCCAAGTGGTGATCGGTGAACGTAAGTGATGCTGGTTCTGGTGGTGCAGACTTGTGTGTTCATTAATGGTGTGTGGCAAAGTGAAGAGAGTGATGCTGGTTCTGGTGGTGCAAACTTGTGTGTTCATTAATGGTGTGTGACAGTGAAGCGAGTGATGCTGGTTCTGGTGGTGCAAACTTGTGTGTTCATTAATGGTGTGTGGCTAAGTGAAGCGAGTGATGCTGGTTCTGGTGGTGCAAACTTGTGTGTTCATTAATGGTGTGTGGCAAAGTGAAGCGAGTGATGCTGGTTCTGGTGGTGCAAACTTGTGTGTTCATTAATGGTGTGTGACAAAGTGAAGCGAGTGATGCTGGTTCTGGTGGTGCAGACTTGTGTGTTCATTAATGGTGTGTGACAAAGTGAAGAGAGTGATGCTGGTTCTGGTGGTGCAAACTTGTGTGTTCATTAATGGTGTGTGACAAAGTGAAGCGAGTGATGCTGGTTCTGGTGGTGCAAACTTGTGTGTTCATTAATGGTGTGTGACAAAGTGAAGCGAGTGATGCTGGTTCTGGTGGTGCAAACTTGTGTGTTCATTAATGGTGTGTGACAAAGTGAAGAGAGTGATGCTGGTTCTGGTGGTGCAAACTTGTGTGTTCATTAATGGTGTGTGACAAAGTGAAGCGAGTGATGCTGGTTCTGGTGGTGCAAACTTGTGTGTTCATTAATGGTGTGTGACAAAGTGAAGCGAGTGATGCTGGTTCTGGTGGTGCAAACTTGTGTGTTCATTAATGGTGTGTGACAAAGTGAAGCGAGTGATGCTGGTTCTGGTGGTGCAGACTTGTGTGTTCATTAATGGTGTGTGACAAAGTGAAGAGAGTGATGCTGGTTCTGGTGGTGCAAACTTGTGTGTTCATTAATGGTGTGTGGCAAAGTGAAGAGAGTGATGCTGGTTCTGGTGGTGCAAACTTGTGTGTTCATTAATGGTGTGTGACAAAGTGAAGCGAGTGATGCATATAAGCCGTGCACGCTAGAAAGATGTTGAATTCGGTTTTCCGGAAAAGGCCCTCTATTTATGTCAAAAATCGGACAATGCATAATGAGGGGAAAGAGTTCAAGTAGCTTGCAGTTGCACACCTACCCATTAGGCGTTGCACATACATGTTAAGCATGGGTTGGAGTTTCTGGTGCCGGTACTGAATGGTCCATTGTTAATGGGTAAAAATAACTACTCGCGCAAGACACTATCAGATATGGGCATGACCAGAATGTAAATGCTGAGGGTTTGTAGCCGAAGGTTGGTTTCACCATTGGACAACACTATTTCTTAGAATTGTGTTTTCCATTGGGAAACTAACCTTCGGTTACATTCAGGCAACTGATTTGTTGTGCATCAGCGCTGTGTGAGCCCGTAGACCTGGTACGAGGTGACAGCGCCTTCATTTGGCGTTCAGACTCGCAATACTGCGTCACTGAGCAAGTAACGTCGCCTAAAACCAGACAGAGACAGAGGACAGTACTATGATACGCCTCTTGCTTATCTTGGCTCCCCCCCGTCTCTCCCCGCATGGGCCAGTGACTAGAACCGAAGTCAAGGCTTGGTTCTGAACCGTCTTTGTGTCGTACCTATCGTGATAGTTTTTTATCTGCTAAGCGTCTGAACACTTGCCAAATGCAGTCAACATAGTTTCGTAAATTGTAACACAAACTCAGCTGTTTGCTTTCCATTCAAACACCTTTCTATCAGCATCAGCTGTGTGAGTTCTGATCACCAAGGGATAGGGAACTTCTCTCCTCGTCCTGTTCTCGGCTTGTCTCGCCTTGTCTCGCCTTGTCTCGCCTTGTCTCGCCTTGTCTCGCCTTGTCTCGCCTTGTCTCGCCTTGTCTTGCCTTGTCTCGCCTTGTCTCACCCTATCTCGCCTTGTCTCGCCTTGTCTCGGCTTGTCTCGCCTTGTCTCGCCTTGTCTCGCCTGTCTCGCCTTGTCTTTCCTCGTCTCACCTTGTCTCCCCCCCCGTCTCGCGGCTGTCCCTCGCGTGGCGCGCGCGGCTCGCGTGCTACAGTCGCTCCGGCGATACGACAGATCTCGGCCGTGGCGCGATGGACGGCCACCATAACCGGCATTATCTGCACCCATCACCAGCGGCTCCCGGCCCGCTCGGAGTTTTCCGGCATTGGGGAGTCGCCGCCGCCTCCGCCGCCCGCCGCCCGCCGCCACCAGCGCCCGTGGTCGCGTTGCCGTCCCAGCGCCCGTCCACCAGCAGCAGCCGCCGCCACCAGATGGGTTTTTGTCGGGACGGGGAAAGTGACGGGCGTTTTTTTGCATCCCGAAGCTGGCTGGCTCGTACCGCCGGCTCCAGATGCATTGTTAATTATATTTCGGCATGCCATCGAGGAAAAATGACGATCACCGGGCAGGTAAAAATCGCTAGACAATTGCTAATCCCACCGAAGACGGCTCCGGGGACGGTGTGTTATCTCTCAGATTACACAATGGGCTGGCCGCCAGTTTTGGCTGAAGATCTTGCATGTGGGTAGCTGTCCGGCGGTGATTTTCCCGTCCGTTGTCTCGGAATCTGATGGCCGCGGCGCTCTGGAATCGCAGCCTTCCTGTGCTACGGACCACCGGCCGGCCGCATCGGGACCGCCCGTCGTACCCATCTATTCCGGTTCAAGGCCGGCACGGGCCCCGAAAACGTCTCCATCGACCCGGAGTTGGCGTTAGACTTGACGTGCGTGTTACGCGTGTGCCACTGCCGCGTGCAGTGTGACAACTTACAATGTCAAAGCATTACTTTAGAGCAGGGCCTCGGCTAAGAAATTTTCACTGGGTGGGGGAGGAGGCAATTTGAGAAAAAAATGCTGCTAAGACATATGGTTAAGCGTAGTATAGGTATGTACCTATACATAGGTACTGATACATTTTAAGTGTGATAATGACAAACATAAGTGTAAAATAGAAATAAAATAGTAGAATAATACAATAATGAAGCTGAATAAAAATGAAAAATATAAACACGCCAATCATCGAAGGTCCACACCTGCGATGTCGATTTTTGACACGATTGGGGGACCGAACAGGAACGGATCGAAGGGGTCCACCAGCGTCATAGCTTTACCAATACAACTAAATCGGTCGAACATTAACACATTTCCTGAAGGAAGATCTAAGCAGCTTATGCAAGGAATAAATTGTTTTAAAGCAGTTCTTAACCCGCGCCCTGCAGGTGCTCGGGGACAGCTTAGTCGTGTCAGGAGAGGCGTCTGACGCCCCCCCCCCAACCTCTGCTCCAATGGGGTTAGGCAGAATCAAAAAATGCCGTTAGATAGCTCGTCTAAATTAATGTCATAATTATTTCGGTTATTTTTGGTTCAGGTCAATATTGAGGTCACTAACAGCGGTCATCTGTATGTGTATTGTGTATTATCAGCAGAACAACCGCGGGCCCAGAGCCCAACATCTGGGTCTGTGGGTGTTTCACACATCACATCACATCAAAGGTCAACATTGCAAGTTTTAGCAATTGCCTCCAGAAACCACCAAAATGTTTCAGCTACTGCGATAGCTAGGAAGCGGAACAAGCTGTAAATAAAAGGAAAGGTATCAAAGTAGTCATTGCTTGGGTGTACTCCATTTTTAGATCAGGTCAATAGACGTGATACACACAGTGTTGTCGGTCTCACGTCTCCGTCTGTCATTCAGAGTTATTGGAAGGAAGTGGCGACCAGTGGTGGCCTACGCTACGCTACGGAATTACGCTACGCTACGTATGGTTTTTAGGCCAAAACTACGCTACCGAATTACGTTACGTTATATTTTGTTACGTTACCGATTACGCTATTTTTCATTAAACGTAGCTTAGAATATATCGTACAACGATACAAAAGATACCAGGAAAATCAACAGTATGTAACGGTGATTTTTCGTGCATCCACATTTCTAACTTTCCTATCAACCAGCCGTCATGTATTTGTTTTTCGTGACAGACATTTGCGAAAACATTCGTAACACAGTCACAAAGCATCATCATTAGTGAAATATGTGGTGCAAAGGTCATAGCTAATCTATATCCAGACACCTTTTATTGGGCAGATTCTGACCCCCACCCCAGCGGGGCGCGGGTTAAGTGTCACCGGGGCTGCTTAAATTGCATTAGGAGCGCTGTTTTGTCTATCATTGAAAGAAAGGGATGCATACAAAATTCAAATTAAATTACTCGAGGAGAAAAAAACAAATCCGTTTTCATGAAGTTTTCTCCTAAGATCATTGTTTTTCACGTTCAGTGCAGGGAACGCGCGGGGGGGATAATTGTATTGAATGCCCCCCTCCCCAGATTCCTGGGGGGGGAGCATTTGCCCCTGATGCCCCCCCTCTGGATCCGCCAGTGATTACTGTCTTGCACCTATCTGAGTTGTAATAGCTCGTGGGAGTAACACAGCGCTCCTGCTCCTGACTCGCCGCTCCTGCTCCTGACTCGCCGGTCGCCTCCTGCTCCTGACTCGCCGCTCCTGCTCCTGACTCGCCGCTCCTGCTCCTGACTCGCCGCTCCTGCTCCTGACTCGCCGCTCCTGCTCCTGAATCGCCGCTCCTGCTCCTGACTCGCCGCTCCTGATCATGACTCGCCGCTCCTGCTCCAGACTCGCTGGTCGCCTAGCACCCAGATGGGTCGATTCCTCGCACGGTTCCCTTTGTCTTAGCTCTGGTCCGGGCGCCATGCTACATTTAAACTGTTTAGTGTTCACTGTCACGAAGTCGGCGTGCAGGTGAAGGGACGGGACACGGGACGGGACACGGGACGGGACACGGGACGGGACACGGGACGGGACACAGGACGGGACACGGGACGGGACACGGGACGGGACACGGGACGGGACACGGGACGGGACACGGGACACGGGACACGGGACACGGGTAACGGGACACGGGACACGGGACACGGGACACTGGACACTGGACACGGGACACGGGACACGGGACACGGGACACGGGACACAGGACACGGGACACGGGACACGGGACACGGGACACGGGACACGGGACACTGGACATGGGACACGGGATACGGGATACGAGACACGGGACACGGGACACGGGACACAGGACACGGTACACGGGACACGGGACACGGGACACGGGACACGGGACACGGGACACAGTACACGGGACACGGGACACGGGGCACGGGACACAGGACACAGGACACAGGACACAGGACACGGGACACGGGGCACGGGACACGGGACACGGGACACGATACACGGGACACTGGACACTGGACACTGGACACTGGACACGGGACACGGGACACGGGACACGGGTCACGGGACACGGGACACGGGACACGGGACACGGGACACGGGAAGAGACTGTAACGATGGCGGCCAGTAGTTAGTCGTGTCTGATTTGAGCCTGTCATGAAAACACTTACAAACTACTCTGCTTTTGTTGAATATACATTTATTGGTCAATGACTTGCATTGGTTAAACGTTGATAGACGATACTGGGAAGCAAGTTTCCGATGCCGGGAAACATATTCAGAAGATGCCTCAATAGCAATAGCACTGTTGTGGTCATTACCATAATAATGATGCATGAGGCTTATGTTCGCCGCAATTGCTAAGGTTATGTACCGATGTCCATCTGTCTAACCATACCTCGCTTGAAAAGCGACTGGGAATACGTTGCGGTGGAATTCTTGTCCGCATATGTTGCACCATAATTGCGTTTTCACGCAGATTTCACCTGCAATGCACAACGGATAAATAAGTGAAAGCCAGTTCGAGCATGTTTTGTGTAGATTGTACATCAAAAATTAAATCGGTCAGGTTCCAGATATGGAAATAATTTACCAGCCAACAACTTCAGATATGCCTGCCCAGCTGAACGCGGCCGTTTTGCGGTTTTGTCACTGGTCTCCTGCGTCAGATGTTTTCCCACCAGGAGGTCTCATCTGCTCAGCGCGCGGCAGATGTAGAAATCGCCACCCTGTCATCGACAGCAGCGGCGTACATTGCGGTCCGCTTCGCAGCGTCCGCCACACGGCTGTCATCTGCTCCGCGATTGGGGGCGGCGCGGCCGAACCGCTCGCGCTGCCGCCGCGCTCGGCCGTCCGCCCGGTACCGCTTGCTTGCTCGCCCGCCTATCGGCATGCCTGCCCACTGGCGGATCCAGCCTCTCTCCGTGGGGGGCATCTTTTTGTAGCAAAAAAAGAACCCCTATTTTTATCCGCAGATTTGGGCCGGTCACCTTATTTTGGTATCAAATTCATCACTCATCATTGGTATCACATCAAATTCATACAAAAAAGGATTTAGTGTTTTTTTCTTCCGAAAAAAAAGTTTTGTTTAATTTGGGGGGTCAAAAACCCAAAATTGTAAAAATGCCACATAGTCATTTGGAAGAAATTGCCATTTCCTTTCTTTTGACGCTTTATATTTGTAATTTGCCTCAAAATTGTATTTTCAACCAAAAATGGCATGACATGACGTCATTAAAACGTCATTATCTCACACAAAAAAAAATACTGCATCAATTTCATTGAAATTTGGGGAGAACACGTCAAATTGACGCAGCATAAGGTACTAAAAGTTTCACGCTGATATATGTATATCATAGTTTTCAAGTTATTTAGACAATCCGGGAGGGGGAAGATTCTGCACCCCCAGCGGGGCGCGGGTTAAGTGTCACTGAGGCTGCTTGAATTGCATCAGGTACGCTGTTTTGTCTATCATTGAAAGAAAGGGATACATAGAAACTTCAAATTCAATCTAGCGAGAAAAACTCCCGTGTTCATGAAGTTTTATCCTAAGATCATTGTTTTTCACGTTCAGTGCGGGGAACGCGCGGGGGGGGGCATACTTGTATTGAATGCCCTCCCCCAACCTCCAGATTCCTGTGGGTGGGGGTGGGGGGAATTTGCCTCCCCCTGGATCCGCCAGTGTGGGCGGGGGCGGGGGCGGGGGCGGGGGCGGGGGCGGGGGCGAGGGCGAGGGCGAGGGCGAGGGCGAGGGCGAGGGCGAGAGAGATTGCAGAGGAAAGCGATGAGAGTATTGCAGAAAGAAGTGTGGAAGACAGGGGAGGGATAAGATTGGTGAATTAGTGTGGGAAGATATGACCGATGGACAGAGCTCGTCATTAACACTGATGTCCTTGAAGTGGCGGAACCATCACAATTTAACGGAAGTCATTTAAACGACCCGGTCCTATCTATCTTCAGATAATGACAATGTCAGCCACAGTTAATGACACAAACGGCGGTGGAGTCCTCCGATTTCATCCCGCCCGACCACAGTGGGACGGTACAGTGGGACAGTGTTGCTGATATTGCATCCCGCCCGACCACAGTGGGACGGTACAGAGGACAGTGTTGCTGATATTTCATCCCGCCCGACCACAGTGGGCCGGTACAGTGGGACAGTGTTGTGCTGATATTTCATCCCGCCCGACCACAGTGGGACGGTACAGTGGGACAGTGTTGCTGATATTTCATCCCGCCCGACCACAGTGGGACGGTACAGTGGGACAGTGTTGTGCTGATATTTCATCCCGCCCGACCACAGGGGGACGGTACAGAGGACAGTGTTGTGCTGATATTTCATCCCGCCCGACCACAGGGGGACGGTACAGAGGACAGTGTTGTGCTGATATTTCATCCCGCCCGACCACAGTGGGACGGTACAGAGGACAGTGTTGTGCTGATATTTCATCCCGCCCGACCACAGGGGGACGGTACAGAGGACAGTGTTGTGCTGATATTTCATCCCGCCCGACCACAGGGGGACGGTACAGAGGACAGTGTTGTGCTGATATTTCATCCCGCCCGACCACAGGGGGACGGTACAGAGGACAGTGTTGTGCTGATATTTCATCCCGCCCGACCACAGGGGGACGGTACAGAGGACAGTGTTGTGCTGATATTTCATCCCGCCCGACCACAGTGGGACGGTACAGAGGACAGTGTTGCTGATATTTCATCCCGCCCGACCACAAGGGGACGGTACAGAGGACAGTGTTGTGCTGATATTTCATCCCGCCCGACCACAGTGGGACGGTACAGAGGACAGTGTTGCTGATATTTCATCCCGCCCGACCACAGGGGGACGGTACAGAGGACAGTGTTGTGCTGATATTTCATCCCGCCCGACCACAGTGGGACGGTACAGAGGACAGTGTTGTGCTGATATTTCATCCCGCTCGACCACAGTGGGACGGTACAGAGGACAGTGTTGCTGATATTTCATCCCGCCCGACCACAAGGGGACGGTACAGAGGACAGTGTTGTGCTGATATTTCATCCCGCCCGACCACAGTGGGACGGTGCAGAGGACAGTGTTGCTGATATTTCAGCCCGCCCGACCACAGGGGGACGGTACAGAGGACAGTGTTGTGCTGATATTTCATCCCGCCCGACCACAGGGGGACGGTACAGAGGACAGTGTTGTGCTGATATTTCATCCCGCCCGACCACAGGGGGACGGTACAGAGGACAGTGTTGTGCTGATATTTCATCCCGCCCGACCACAGTGGGACGGTACAGAGGACAGTGTTGTGCTGATATTTCATCCCGCCCGACCACAGTGGGACGGTACAGAGGACAGTGTTGTGCTGATATTTCATCCCGCCCGACCACAGGGGGACGGTACAGAGGACAGTGTTGTGCTGATATTTCATCCCGCCCGACCACAGGGGGACGGTACAGAGGACAGTGTTGTGCTGATATTTCATCCCGCCCGACCACAGGGGGACGGTACAGAGGACAGTGTTGTGCTGATATTTCATCCCGCCCGACCACAGTGGGACGGTACAGTGGGACAGTGTTGTGCTGATATTTCATCCCGCCCGACCACAGTGGGACGGTACAGAGGACAGTGTTGTGCTGATATTTCATCCCGCCCGACCACAGTGGGACGGTACAGAGGACAGTGTTGCTGATATTTCATCCCGCCCGACCACAGGGGGACGGTACAGAGGACAGTGTTGTGCTGATATTTCATCCCGCCCGACCACAGGGGGACGGTACAGAGGACAGTGTTGCTGATATTTCATCCCGCCCGACCACAAGGGGACGGTGCAGAGGACAGTGTTGTGCGGATAGGTGGTGAAGTACCGCCGAATCAGTGGAAGTGTTGGGCTCGCGTGGCGCACTGAATCGTTCGCATCGTCATTTAAGGGACATTTCCTAATCTCTTGTCTCAGCGCATAGTGCACTCTGACAAAGCCTATCCCTCGCGATTATTTACGGTATTTATGAAATTCCCGTAAAAGACAGATATCCACACGTACGCAGATATAACTATCGCTCCGAGACAACTAACAAGAAACATCTCCCATCCATATCACCATTAACAGAATCTCAAGTTCATAACATCCCATTATCCATACTCTGGCCTGGATTCACAGAAACCACACCGTGAATCATTCCGTCAAGGTTTCATCTCACGGTCGAGGACAGGCACTGAGCCGAGTCCTCCCCTCCCATCCCCATTCCTCCGCCCCCCCCCCCCCCCATCGGGAGCGTGAGCGGAGCGGAGCGGTCACCCTCCGTCACCCTCACCCTCAGCGGAGCGGTCACCCTCCGTCACCCTCACCCTCAGCGGAGCGGTCGCCCTCCGCTGACAACGGACCAGATGAGGCGTTTTCTCACCTTGGAGCGAACGAGCCCGCGCCATTACTGCATCCGCGCCGGAGGCGATTGTGGCGCACGCGCCGCGTCTGTCTGACGGCGCACCTGCCGCCCTCCCCCCCCCCCCCCCCCCCCGGAGACGGAGGGGGGGGGGCGGATGCAGGTGTCTGCAGAAGGCAGGATGGAGAGGGGTGCTCCAGACAGTGAGCGGCGGCAGAGGGAGAGAAAGAGAGCGAGAGAGAGAGAGAGAGAGAGAGAGAGAGAGAGAGAGAGAGAGAGAGAGAGATAGCGAGATAGCGAGAGAGCGAGAGAGCGAGAGAGCAAGAGAGCGAGAGAGAGCGAGAGAGCGAGAGAGCTAGAGAGCGAGAGAGCTAGAGAACGAGAGAGCGAGAGAGCGAGAGAGCGAGAGAGCGAGAGAGCGAGAGCGAGAGCGAGAGCGAGAGCGAGAGCGAGAGCGAGAACGAGAGCGTGGTGGTGACGGGAGGCAGACGTAGGTGGAGTACCTAACAGTTGGTGGTGGGTTATTATGGATGAGATGGTCTGTTTGAGAGGTTTGAGAGAGGGGGAGAGATGGAGGTAGTCAGGTAGAGAGAGGGGGAGATAAAGATAAAAGAAAATAAAGGAAGAAAGAAAGAGGGAGGGAGAGGTTAGTTATGGAGGGCATCGTTCTTTTATGCAAATGATTTTCTACACAATAATTTATTTTCCATTTCATAATACGCCTCTCACAATGAACATCGTATATTGTAGCAGTAACTGTTACATTGTCTCACCGTCATTGCATTAATGAAGCGTTATTCAGTTGTGTGTCCTTGTCGAATTACCACTACACAACACTGGCGGATCCAGCCACTTAGTTTGGGGAGGCCAAAGACTCGGGCACTGGCGGTTCGAGTTTGGAGGGCTAAAATTTCGCTCCGTTTCATCAGCGAAAAGTTCTTGACCGGGGGAGGGGGAGGTGTCGGGTTGTCAGCGTGACAAGTCGTTGACCGGGGGGAGGGGGCGGGGGAGTCCTCAGCGCGAACGAAAGAGTCGTTACGCGGGGGGCATACTTGTATTTGTATTGAATGTCCCCATGTTCCTGTGGGAGGGGGCATTTGCTCCCCTCTTAACTGGCGGATCTAGGGTTCGAGTTTGGGGAGGCCAAAATTTGCGTTTCAAAGTTGTTAACGGGGGGGTGGCGTCGGGTCGTTAGCGCGAAGAGTCGTTGACCGGGGGGGGGTGGCGTCGGGTCGGTAGCGCGAAGAGTCGTTGACTGGGGGGGGGGAGGGGGTGTCGGGTCCTCAGCGCCAAGGCCCTATAACAAGATAAAACCATCAGCGTTTCTTTTTACCATCCCCGTGGCCAGTGGATGACGTCATTGGGATGATAACTCAGTCGCCGCCGTCCACGTTCTATATAATGGACGATAGTCTGGAATCGTTTTGGGCGACTTTTACCCATGCTTTTATGTTGTATATGATGCAGAAAGGTGCGATGTGGTCTGGCAATGGCAATCTAGACCGTCTGTCACTCTTACTGTACAACCTGGCCGGAATTCCTCGGGTCTGACCGAGTGTAATAACCCGCGCCGTGCCAGGGTGGAGGGGAAGGGGGGGGGGCGTTTAGACGCGAGCCAAGGTTTTTCGAGGATAGCGGAAAAACGACGGCGCGCAGTGTCGATTTTTTTCGGCAGAGGTGTTTGGGCATCAATTATCTCGTATATATATAACCCACATTAACCCACATTAACCCACAGTGTGTGAAATTTTTAACCTCGGGTCATATCAGGTCAGGTCACCAGGCCAGGTCACGTGACCCCACCTCCAAAGACGCTTGTGGTCGTACCAAAGCCACAGTTTTTGGCCGATCGGTTTCAAACTTACAGGATTTCATAAGGTCATTAGGACCTACAATTCGTTTATCTCGGATTTTGTGTATATCTGTGACCAAAGGTCGGGTCAATTTCGTGACCTCCCCATTATAAGTCAATGGGGAAATATTCAAATGCTTCCTTTTCCGAGGATACGCATGATATCAGTCCAATTCATCCTGGATAATGTTATTATAGATCATTCTTGATGAACTAGGTACAATTTTTGTTCAGTGACTCCTACAGGGTCGGCAGAGGTCATCTGAAGTTACCAACACTTTTTTGTCAATAACTCTCGACAGAATGAAGATAGATAAGTGAAACTGGTACCAATATGTTTGTCTCATCGAGACACGTCTTTCAATATGCAACATGACCTACACCACTGGACACTGTTCACCACTGGACCTTGACCTGAGTTCAAATGTATAAGCTGACCTAACCTGGCCTGCATGAATATGATTCGAAGCGCCTTGACGAGATGAACACGATGGGGTAAAAATTATTACCTTATCTTTATTAGGCAAAAAGTTATTTGCGAGAAGAAAAAAGCAGTTTGACGACAAAATAGCCTTTTGGCCTTTGGAGCCTAAACTATTGACCAGAGCTAAAATTTGAGGAATCCAATGGCGATTGCAGTTTTTAATCGATTTTTGACTGCTGTGTTTGTTTGCTCCTAGCTACCATAGTTCTCGATATATTTGGAGGTTTCTGGAGCGAAGCCCTTAAACTGGAAAATCTGAGATTTGATGACCTCTGGTGACCTCAATATTGACCTGAGCCAGAAAATGAAAAATAGTTTCGAAATTATTTTTGACGAGCTATCGAACAGTTTTTTTGTATTCCGTCTACTCTCCATAGGAGCCGAGTTAGAATGGGGCGTTTCAGAACACTGTCGGATCCAGGGGGTGGCGGAGGCAAAAGCAAGCCTCCCCCATTCCAAACTCGACAGGAGCGGCAATAAAAATTTCCCCCCCCCCCCTCAGAAGAAGGAAAAATCCGCTGAAACTGGCGATGAAAATGGGTACTGCCGGCGATTTTTTTTCCTTGTTCGTGTTTCCTCTATTTGGTTAAGGGGCGGATCCAGCCGCTCAGTTTGGGGGGCAAACAATTTTGCTCGCTCCTCAGCCATTTATGTTGACCGAGGGGAGGGGAGGGTCGTCAGAGAATCTCATTTTATCTAGTGTGTTTTTTTTTTCAGGGGGTGCATTGCCCCGTGCCCCCCCCCCCTCCTTGGCTACATCCCTGAACTTCAGATACCCAAATTTCGTTGCAAAGACTCATATTTTAAAACAAACATAGTTTGAACAGCATGACGTCGAGAGCCGATGACTGACAAGCACCTGTTTTGGAGACGGCCGTGTCATAACTGTACAACACAAACGGTAGGATGTAACACAATAACGCCTAAGCATATACAAAATACTGTATCGACCTGAAATATGCTGACGCAAGTTCTAAAGATGATATCAAACGAAATCGAAATTAAAGTGTTATTTCTTTACCCAAAGGTAAGAATGAGCCTGCTTCAAACGAGGACGTTTGGAGTCTCCGTTATCTTTTTGTCACAGCTCTCCGTGCACCGACGAGCGGCAAATGCGCGGAACGCTGGCCTGTTGTTTACCGGGTCAGGTTTGTAACCTAATTTCACTTATCACACATAGGAATAGCGTCATAAAGCGTTAAAGACGACCAAATTAACCGTGTGCACAAATCTGGATAACCATAACGTAATCACCTCCAGAAAATACGGTTATTCATTTAGCGTTCGAACGATCCTTTTCCTTTTTATAAAAGAATTGACGACCCACTTGGTCGCCAACTCTTATGGAGCGCCAGCGAACACATTGGTCATATTAGCGCCCAGGGCCATAGCTCTACCGGGGTTCGAAACCCGGGCTCCTCACGTGAGAGTCAAATGTCTTAACCACTCTGCTATTGCGCCCCCTTAGCGTTTGTACGATAATTTAAAGTGCTTAGTCACTAAATTAGCAAAATACGACGGACTTGTAACACACACACGGAGCTACGCTACCATCACGAATATGAGCCTCTCCGCGATCCGGATGTCACTTACTGCCACGTCGTCACCAAGAGTCGTAAGTGATTCAGATGCTCGAAGGTGAAAACGATGATCATTAGAAAGTTAGCACTTTAACCAAACTGAATATCTCACTGGACATATAAGCTAGGAATATCTTTATGAAAATACGAAATACAACCAGAGCTAAAACGTTATCTTCAGCGAAAGTATATATGAATGTATTTGTGTAAAATATTAAACGAAGCATTTGGCATGCACTCTTCGTGCCACAACTGGTCTCACTCTCCCGGCTGGATATGCTAAAAATGGTTGAATGCGTTTGAGGTTCCAATTTCACTCTTTCCATATGTTTGGTGACGGTGTGCGTTAATCGGTAAACCACACAAACAAGATGTATGCTGATCCAGTGACAGCTGGCAAGGATGTGATAGGGATCGTCTCAAGCAAAATGTGGAAAAACGAGAAAGTGCTCATTTCCAGCTTTAAAGGAAATAGTTCACCTTCGGAAAATTTTCAGAACACGATTTTATTGTATTTTTTAATACAGTTTCTTTTTTTCTTTTCAAAAATTGTTCTACATCGCGCCAATTCAGGACAGAAGGTCGTAAATTATTAATGTTATAGTGTGCGTTATTGGTCTGCGCATGCTCCGTGCAATGCTAGCACTCTCAGACGGTACGGTATATCATATATGCGCCGTATTTCTTCGCCAAAAAGTCAAACATCTTCGGCTGGAGAGTCTTTTCAGCCAAGAAAAGTTGCAGATAAGGATTTCTCAACACGGGCTACAAACCTGCTATTTCAGTTCAAAATCCCATGTTGAAGGTGAACTATTTCCTTTAATAACATCAATTTATAACATCCGTACATGCTGGTAGGGTACATACCCAGGACGACTTGGGATGAATCAGAGCAGGCTGCAGCTGCTCTGTGCCACGGCCGGCGGTCATGCTGGTCATCCACGTGTCCGCATGCTGTGGAGCAGAGTTGGAGAACCAAAGCATTACGAATGAGGGTATAAAAAAATTCATCTTTGGAGACGGATCGTCAGCGGCGGTTTGATTATCCTACTGACAATGGTAAGACAACACAATATTGCGGAGTTGTAGGTTGTTATGATTGTGTACGCCACAGGCACAACGTGCTCGTACTGAAAGGAAAAGGATGGGAGGACAAGACAGTGTCAGATAGCAATACACGCCATAAGAGGCGTCGCGCCATCCGCGCTAAGTAACGTCAAACTTAGCGCGGATGGCGCGAATGCACGACGCTCAGATCAATAGTCTATAGATCGTGAATGCTAATTTAAAAGTAGGTGTGTCCTGTTTTTTTTCCTGCTTAATCTGCCGTTGCGTCGGGCCGATTACTCACTTGTCTATTGCAATTTGCAGCAGTGCATATCATATCGTTATAAATACATTCTGCTATAAAAAAAACAGCTAAAATGCATTTTGGAAAGATAAAAATGGTAACTTTTGCTCCAACTTGGGGGGGGGGGCAAAAACATACTTTTGCCCCCCGATTTTTTTTTTTTTTGGGGGGGGGGGAATTGCCCATCTCCCCGGCCCGAACCGGCCCGGCCCTTGGCTGGCAACCAATCTTGGCATCTTCGCTGGCAACCAACATTTCTCCAACGCCAAAAATGATGCCTGTCTGCGAAGATCAGGGGTGTCGCCACGGGGGGGGGGGGGGCAGGATAGCTCCGGCCGGGGTCCGGCCCCCCAGATTCGCAGGATTTTAACATTAGCCCTATAGGGCTGCCCTGCACCCTCCCCACTCCCACACACACACCTAGCTGGCCCCGAACCCCTAGCTGTCCCCTCCCCCCCCCCCCCCCCCCCGCTCAATATTTAGTGGCGACACCACTGGCGAAGACAAATGACTTTGACACATAATTCAACATTGCAGCACGACAGACTTCCATTAACCACGCTATCAATTTCAAAATTAAATTTGTCGAGTTTTTCCTTGATCGCAGGCGTTCGGCTCAAATGTGATACCGTGTCATGTCACTCAGCCAGGTCATAACTTGTGTTGGATGCGCTGTTCCGAACCATCACGTGATCGCATGAGAGCCAATAGACGGCCAGTGAACGAGCGCGAGAGCCCCTCACTCTCCACGCCTTCAGTGACGTAAGTGGACCGATTTTTTTTTGTGTCGATGACAACCGTTACCGGACATGCTTAATGCATTTAAAAACCAGGGCCACAGTTGGCTGCAGACCAAGTAAAAACTAGAACAAGATGCCGCAGAAAGAAAGCGCTCCATCTACATGCTCCCGGAAAAACGTGCAGCAGCTGCCGCGTTAAACCGTTGAAAAACATCCTGCCGTGTGTGTGTGGATGCTGTGTTGAAGCAGGGGCAACGATTTAACAAAGCGACCTAGTAACCCAAGCCGCTGCAACGGGCCACAGGTACGAAACGGGGGCAGCAAGCATTAGATGATGCCTACTCTTTTCATGCAACGCGCTCATAATGTAATACTTCGATACTTCGAAATGGAGCAGCCACCGATTGCCATGCAGCTTGAACCGTGTCAATTTGTTTTTGGCTACCCGATGCAGTGACTCCAACTAAAAGATCGCCTTTGCCCATTATTCCACTATTCTCCACAAAATCCGAAATTACCCAGGCAAATATAATATGATAAATATTCTACATACAGATTAGTCGTACAACATGAGTTGTACACAAATTTCGGTCGTTATGAAAGCTACGGCATGATAACTCTTTCATAAACGTCTTGATGGATGAGCATTCTAGAGACAGGCAACGCTTGTAAGCGGCGAATAACGGCGCGTTACATGAGGAACCAGATCTGTGCGTGCTGATGCAGACGACATTCATCGCTGAAGTCAAACAGCCGTGTGCCGCGCTCCCTGGAAATCGCAGTTTGGGCCGTAGTTCCCGTGACTCGATGGAACTCTGATAGCATTCATGTCGATGTTCCCGAGCTGCACTCATTTAGATCGTGCACAGTTTCCTGTGGTTTCCATCCTGTCAACAGAGGGGGGCTGGCCCACCTCCGGAGTCCGGACAACATCAAGAATTCAGTACAGCCGACCAACGGTCCAGCAAGAAATACCCAAAAGACAAGCATAATGCAATGCATTTTGTAATTATTGCTTATTTACTTATAACCCCTGCAATGTCACTACTTCGAGGCAGTGTGAACGGATTAAAATATAAGGCCATAGATCAAAACACCCAAAGGATACCCAGAATGTCCAAAAGATAAACATACTGTAACGAATTCCGCATTCATTTGCTTCCTTAAGTAAAAATCACTGACAATGACACTGTTTAAAGACAGTGTAATCTGATTAGAATATTAAACCATAGGTAAAATTTGTATATATTGCATTAAACACACATAAAGGAAAAATTATATATGATTAATCCAAGATTCGCTTCTGAAAGACGCCCATTGTTACTCGGCGTCACATGAAAATCGTGGAGCGCTATTCCGCTATAGTCCGCTATTCGCTCAGCCGCAGCCGAGCAGAGCCGAGCAGAACCAGGATTTTTGTTTGTTTTCCCGCTGGAGCGAAGTGTGTCCTGTTCAGACACGTGCGGGGGCGGCGCCGGACACGTGGCACGTGGCACGTGTTCTGGCACGGCGGCTGTCTGGGTCGTGGCAGTATAGGAGGCACGTGAGCGAGTGAGGTGAGCTGCTCTGGCCGCATCGGACGCACGTTCGGTGGCCAAGGGCGGATCCAACCTGCCGTTTTTGTTTTGTTTGGGGGGGCAAACCGTTTTTAGCGGACCTTACCTACCCCCAATTTCGAATTTCTTCACGAATTTGGGCCACTTTATTTTGCAACCACACGATGTCTAATGATTTCTTTATTTTGATAATTGTGTGTTTTTTCTAGCTTTTCGACCTTTTGGGATATCGAAAAAGGAAAGATGTCAGCTTGCAGTTTGTATTGGTCCGACATTGCCTTACACTGAGCAAAACTATGTCGATTGTCAGCTGTACCCAGGGGCGTCGCCGATAATTTGTGAGAGGGGGATCGGCTGAAATGACGAAAAAAATGTAAGCCAATTTTGTAATGCGTGTATGCGTGCCTTTGCAGCATTTTTAATGTGGATTTTCATGTTATAGTAGGTACTTTTTATTTAGCGCCGCGAAGCGGCGCTAAATTTTGTACGGGTTTGCCTGATAAAACACAGAAACATAGGCGGTGGGCCTAGTAGAGAATAAGAAGCTAAACATGCTATTCATTCAATTCACGGTTACGACGAACCGAAGACGATGGCGATGGCTTCGTTATGACGATGGCCACCGATGTGACGCCGCGAAGCGGCGTTAATTATTTTTGTTTTAGGTCATGGAAAATGAAATTGTTATATTGGAACCAGACCGTGAGTGGAGCCAAGCCTCAGGAACCCCTATTCCTGGTTGCACATCTCGGTATGATGGGAAAATATTTAAATTAAGGTAGTTTTTCAGATACATATTCCTCGGATAGTAAATCACAATGACCCGTGGCAGTCATCCCTCAATAGTACATTAGCGAAATTTTCAAGTTCTTCACTGTGGATAGCTGGATTTTGACTGCTGCAAAGGCAATTTTTACAACTGTACGTCCGACCGTTTTGGGGGAATCATAGTTTCAAGACTTTTGGGGATCATGACCCCTTTGCCCCCCTCTCCCTGGATCCGCCCCTGTCGGTGGCTATGGCCTGTACCTCTCCCAATGACTGACCAAACTGGCCAAGGTGGTGTGAAATGTGAATACATGCTGTCCATGATGGTGGTTTCGAACGCACCATCCGTTGGATGTGACGGGAGAGGTGTATTCACCAGGCCACGTAAGGAAGGAACGGATTCCTCGCTGCGGGCATCTAGAAGATAATCATTCTATAACTGATAAATATTTGTCTCAATCATTGCAGCATCTTGATATCAGACTATCTGGAACTACTCGTACTGCGACTACACTTCAGGCTCGTACTGCGACTACACTTCAGGCTCGTACTGCGACTACACGTCAGGCTCGTACTGCGACTACACGTCAGGCTCGTACTGCGACTACACTTCAGGCTCGTACTGCGACTACACTTCAGGCTCGTACTGCGACTACACTTCAGGCTCGTACTGCGACTACACTTCAGGCTCGTACTGCGACTACACTTCAGGCTCGTACTGCGACTACACTTCAGGCTCGTACTGCGACTACACTTCAGGCTCGTACTGCGACTACACTTCAGGCTCGTACTGCGACTACACTGCAGGCTCGTACTGCGACTACAATTCAGGCTCGTACTGCGACTACACTTCAGGCTCGTACTGCGACTACACTTCAGGCTCGTACTGCGACTACACTTCAGGCTCGTACTGCGACTACACTTCAGGCTCGTACTGCGACTACACTTCAGGCTCGTACTGCGACTACACTGCAGGCTCGTACTGCGACTACACTTCAGGCTCGTACTGCGACTACACTTTAGGCTCGTACTGCGACTACACTTCGAAACACCCCGACCCTCGCTCTCCGATCCCGACCTGCCACACCTTCGAAACACCCCGACCCTCGCTCTCCGATCCCGACCTGCCACACCTTCGAAACACCCCGACCCTCGCTCTCCGATCCCGACCTGCCACACCTTCGAAACACCCCGACCCTCGCTCTCCGGTCCCGACCTGCCACACCTTCGAAACACCCCGACCCTCGCTCTCCGATCCCGACCTGCCCCCGACCCTCGTTCCCTGGTCCCGACCCGTCCCGACTCCGACTTCCTCGTCCCCAGCCCCCCCCCCCCCCCCGGACCCCAACCCGAACGGACACCGTCCACAGTACCTCCCGCCTGACCGGACGCCGCCGGACGCCGCCGCAAGCCGCAGGACGCCGCAGGACGCCGCAGGACGCCGCCGGACGCCGCCGGACGCCGCCGGACGCCGCAGGAGCCGCAGGAGCCGCAGGAGCCGCAGGAGCCGCAGGAGCCGCAGGAGCCGCAGGACCCGTCGGAGCCGTCGGAGCCGCAGGAGCGTCGGAGCCGTCGGAGCCGTTGGAGCCGTCGGAGCAGTCGGAGCCGTCAGACTCGTCGGAGCCGCAGGAGCGTCGGAGCCGTCGGAGCCGTCGGAGTCGTCGGAGCCGACGCAGTGTTCGGAGAAGGCTCGATCGATGCCGGACGGAGCGTCGACAGTCGCTCGGCCGGACGATAACGATGGTGGTCCGACGGTGCCGACGACGAGCCGACGGACCTGTGAAGCCGACGACTGGCCGACGGGGCTGAGGGGGCCAGCGAAACCGACGGAACCGGACATACAGAGGGGACCGACGGGACCGACGCGACGGGCCGACGGGGGCGAAGACTGGCCGACGGGGCTGAGGGGCCGACGAACCAACGCGACCGACAAACCGACGGGGTTAACAGAACTGGACGTGCTGGAAAGACGACGGGCCGACGGGCCAAGCGACGACAGAGACCGGCCGAGGAGCTGATGGACTGGTGGACTACTGATGGACTGAGAAGCTGATGGGTTGCCCAGAGCCAGACAGCCAAGCCGATGGCAGTGACCACGCTGACGCGACGGTGACAGGTAGTTCAGGTTAAATCCTGCGGTGACTTGTGAGCGAAACCCTGCTGGGGAAGATACAAAAAACGCGGGGGACACATGTTGGACAATAGCCCCCTCCCCTCCCCTGATTGGGGGCTAACGAGGTATGAGTAACGGGGCAGAGTAACGAGTCGTGACTCACGGAGCAGAGCGGGTCACGAGCTCATGGGGTCACGTGATCACGGGAACCAGAGGGACGCCTCATGACTCACGATCGTAACATCATCGCATCGTGGCACCCGTGATTTCGCCAAAACGAAATTAATTGAGGTGAAATGGTAGAGCGGAGACAAGCCAGGAACAGTGATTCGACTCATCCAGTAAATATTGTGATGTGAAATGCTTTTCCCCTAGTCCAAGCGTGTTTCGTCATCAGCATGTGCTAGGAAATCAACCACTTGGGAAACTGGGTTGGCCCAAGCTATTAAGGCTCTCGGCTAAGCATTTGGTGGCTTGTTGAGTGATGTGTTGCTAGTTACTATCGGTGGTAATACGTCCGTGGCTCATTTAACTTTCATCTGTATTGCATGACAAGGTACTGCCGATTAAAAACAGACCCACTCACCGTCTTTCAACATGCTGTACTTGCACTCCATAGCGCTCAATTTAGCCTCACAATTAATGCAAACCGTGTGCAATAATTCATCACAACGTCCTGTTACACACAGGACGTTTAAATTGGATCGCATGCAAGCGATATAACGTGCAAGGGCTGGGCGTTAATGGATTTGGTATTAGTCTAATAGCATTACCGCTTCGGTGTGTGTAAACCCATTGCCTGCCCAACCACCGTGCACATGTACATGCATTGTGTGAACATCGACAGCTCCGCGGAGGGAGGAGACTGAACACCTGCTGCGATCCACGGCACCTGCCGCTCCTTCCCTGGATACCTTCTGGTGCACATCATCTCCTGAAGTCAGTTACTTCTCAGGCTGGCTTTCTCCAGAATTGTGTCAGAGATGGGTGCTTACCATGGAATAGGAGGTGTGACTTCTCCGACCTGGGTGTGTTTTTTGCTTTCATTTGGGAGGTGATTTTAAGAGGATCACAAGTGAGCAGAGACAGGCGGCTCTGGAGACATGGCTCGAGAACGGGTGGGCTCCGGTCTTGTGTCTCCAAACATTGATGGATCATCCGTTGCGATATTGTGTCTCAAAAATGGGTATATTTTCTCCGCCGTTCGGGCCCCAAAAACTTGATCACCTCCAGTGGTATATTTCCAAAAACAATATGCAGATTGTCTGTCCCCAGCCGCCCGTTCGAAACGTGGAGGCGTCTCTTGGACCATGTCTCCTGGTCTCACCCTCCTGCGTCTCCCTCACCCTCCTGCGTCTCCCCGGCCGGCCGCTCGGAGCGTGGAGGCGTGACTTGTCTGTTGGACCATGTCTCCTTGTCTCCCCCTCCCGAGTCTCCCTCACCCTCCCGCGTCTCCCCGGCCGGCCGCTCGGAGCGTGAGACCCGCCTCCCTGCAACATCCGGTCCGGCGTCCGGTCGGTGTCTCGGGGCGTCTCGCTCCCAGACCGTAAATTGGCGACGCCCTGAGAACTGAGAAGCCCCTCTGGGCAGGAGCCGTGCTGCAGAGGACAGGAAACCGGTGATGGAAAGACTGCAGGGATTCTGATCGTAGCCGCTCACTTGACCACGCTTTTCATGCATTATGTCTGCATTCTTTATTAGTGTCGGCTCCTTTACGTGTCCATTAGAAGCTATCGTGTACAGACTGCTCCACTTTCTATGCACTGCACCCTTGGATTAGTGGAGAAGATTGCACGGTTTAACTGTGACGCTGGTTGTTCTTTTCGATCTCCGCGTCGGATACCTATGGGATTTGTGATAGCGGCCATGCGATATACATTGTGTGCGAATCGTGGGAAGTATAGGAAACGTTCGCTTTACACGCCTCGCGTACACATTTTTAGCTGCGTTGGATGCGTGAGCGTGTGCTACAATACTTTGTTTTTATTCCGCATGGGGAGTTGTTTGCTAAGCCTTACAGGATCGCAGAGCTCAATCCATTTGAAAGCACCATGCCGTACGTATTCAAGCAAATCGTCCCACCGATCGCATGACTAATTCGAGTAAACGCGCTACAGCTGCGAATACAGCGCATCAGTCATGGCATACCGTGCCTATAGCACCACACATACAACATTACCCGGTCGCATGAACTGGGTGTGGACTTTTAACACTCAATGGAACAGTCAAGCGTTCTTAGTGACGTCAACAACGCCCGCCAGACTCCGAGACGTCCAAAATCGGCCGATAAGACGCTCACCGAGAGCACACCTGCAGCTCGGTCTGTCGGAGCAGTTCCACGGAGGATTACTAAGCAGAATCTGAATCACCACCCTTGGTGAATGATCTGTCTGCCTGCTCGGCCCCGCTGGCTCACCTGACGTGGGAGCTGGCGCGCGCGTGTGGGAGTTTTCGCCCCGAATGACGTCGTTTCGGTGATCACGAGAGGCCAGTTCAGGGTCCAATCTGCGGATTGGCCAGGCGACCGCGCTGCTGCTGCGATGTGGTCGTTGTCATGGCAACGCGTTGGTACGCGGTCCGTTGAGGTAAACGAGCCATGGAAGAGACTCGGTCCGGGGCATATGAGAGATAGAAAGAGAGAGAGGGAGATCATTTTATTCACAAACTGCGTCCATAACTTCACATAAGACATTACAATGTGGTGTGAGGCGTGAGCACAGTGCGTGGAAAATTAACACCAGAAAATGCTCACTGCACAGTACACAGCACACAGGTGGCATCGCTTCGTTCCACTCCCGACCTTGTGGAATGTGGCGGTTCATGTGGAAGGCGGTTAGTATGAAACAGAGGAAAACTACTACAGCTGCTCATTGCTGACGCCTGGCGGTCTTGTCTCATCAACGTGGCGATCATTTCGGGTGGTCTTTGTTGTGGCAGGCCGAAGGAGTGGCCATTCTTTGCTGTCAGGGTGCCCTGTGTCAACGGCCTGGCCGTGCCAGCTGATGAGGTAGTTTGGCTGCATCTATCATCACCCATCGTCACATGCGTGTCGGGACGCAGTAATTCCTGCTTTGTTGGCCAGGAAGTGCCAGCCTGGGGATGATGGCTACAGATTGAATCGGGCTGGAGCCGTGATTTTCCTTCCGGTCGGCAGCGTTGTGAATCATGACGTACATGCATCATGTCGTACATGAGGCGCCAGGGTGCGTGAATCCCGACAAAAGTCGCAAATGTCTTGGTTTTCGCACTTTTTACCATGATTTTGTCCATGCCGATTGCAACCATGCCAGTTATAGTTTGCATGTGGGATTGTTGGAAACCCGGACTAATTTTATTTTAAAATTGTAGTGTTTTGCCATTGACTTATAATGGCGGATGGGAACGCAAATCACACCTAGTTATTATTTGATTATTTTGGTATAGTGATTGATGACATTTTTGCTGCATACGTAAACAAAGCGAATTATGATATTGAATTGGTATTGATTTGGGTCTCGATCATCTCGATCAACATTCACTGAACCGAAATCAGACGTTAATTTAGGAGGCGGGTTAAGGCCTTTTGTGTATTAGATACTAATCACGGTTCGTTGGAAGGGTTCGGAGGGCTCAAACTACGGGAGATGCACCATTGGAAAGCTGAGCTCACGCGGAATTCAGCGATGTACATTTTTCACAAATCTGTCGAGGGCCTTTTTTAAAATCGACATTTTGTCCGAATTCGCGCCTCTTTCGTTTGGCCAGGCCTATCGCGTATGGTATGGCGAAAATGCAGACCAATGGCATGTCTACCGATTCGTCATGCTCTGCACGATAAGGTCTCATAGAATGCAAAGCCATTAGATGGTTTCGTTGGTTGCACGGCTGCATCACAGCCAAGCGCTCCCGGTGTCGGCACTAAGACGCACTCCCGCCCGCGCCTCACACGCAGAATCGCCCCTCGCGACACGCGAGCTGAGCAATGCGCGCCTCCGACCCGACTTAGGAGCGGGTTCTGGCCAGTCACGGACAAACGGTGCGTCGCATGTTGAAAACCCTAGCTCTGTCCACTAGCTCAGCTATTCAAGGAGATCGTGACAAATTTCCAGCCACCTCCGATCGCTACAAATGGTACTTTTGGACAATTGTATGCACCATATTTGCCAAACGTAGCCTCTGACCGGGACTGGGCGCCGGCCCGGCACGGCCAACTTCGAGGCTGTACACGATGCGCCGTCAGAGGCCACTGCGCGGCCGCCGCCGGCCGGCTGGCCGGTCAGGGTCAGGTCATGACCGGCGGCGGCCGCGCTGTGGTCTCTGACGTCACATCGTGGACAGCCTCGAAGTTGGCCGTGCCGGGCCGGCGCCCAGTCCCGGTCAGAGGCTACGTTTGGCAAATATGGTGCATACAATTGTCTAAAAGTACCATTTGTAGCGATCGGAGGTGGCTGGAAATTTGTCACGATCTCGTGCTAGTGGACAGAGCTAGGTTTTTCAACATGCGATGCACCGTTTGTCCGTGTCTGGCCGAAAGTCCGCTCCGTAAGCCGGGTTGGCGGCGCGCAGTGCTCAGCTCGCGTGTCGCGAGGGGCGATTCTGCGTGTGAGGCGCGGGCGGGAGTGCGCCTTAGTGCCGACACCGGGAGCGCTTGGCTATGATGCAGCCGTGCAACCAACCAAACTATCTAATGGCATTGCATTCTATGAGACCTTATCGTGCAGAGCATGACGAATCGGTAGACATGCCATTGGTCTGCATTTTCGCCATATCTTACGCGATAACCGTGGTCAAACTTTGCGAATTCGGGCAAAGTGTCGATAAAAAAAACTCGACAGATTTTGGAAAAATTTACATTGCTGAATTCTGCGTGAGCTGAGCATCGCATTTTGGGGCCATGGAGCATCTCCCGTAGTTTGAGCCCTCCGAACCCTTCCAACGTACCGTGTAATCTGACCATGCGGCCATTCACCCGATCGTCAGGGAAGAAGGCATTACTACGCAAGCCGTCTTCTGTGCTGAATTTATCCTGGCACAAAGCGTTTGAAGATGGTGAGGATCTCAGTGAGTTGGTCCCATTCAAGGGGAAGATACAGCTGCCAACGAAGGAGGAAGCTCTGCTGCTCTACAACGTCTGCAGAACCAGCCAGCGTATGCAATATTTCTTGAAAGAAGCAGTAGCGGACTTAATCGTAGAGGAGATATAAAAACTGTGGAGGAAAGCTAACATCGAGACGAAATAAAAAATCAATATGAAAAAGGGCTGTTGAAAATGGTGGGGAAACGAGATCTCGTCAAAAACCTGACGTACAATGGAGCCAAGCAAGTGAAGAAGAGATAAATATTCGCCAATGACATGAAGAGGTTGTGGGACATGGCGAGTCCAGCAGCGGAAATGCAGCTGAAGAAAGACCGTCTTCTGAATGACAGTTCAACAAGAGAAATCTTGAGTTCCTTCGAGATCAGCGTGGCGCCAGGAAGATGAGTATAGTCCCTATACTGTGGCCCCAGAAAGATGAGTATAGGCCCTATACTCATCTTCCTGGGGCCACGCTGATCTCGAAGGAACTCAAGATTTCTCTTGTTGAACTGTCATTCAGAAGACGGTCTTTCTTCAGCTGCATTTCCGCTGCTGGACTCGCCATGTCCCACAACCTCTTCATGTCATTGGCGAGTATTTATCTCTTCTTCACTTGCTTGGCTCCATTGTACGTCAGGTTTTTGACGAGATCTCGTTTCCCCACCATTTTCAACAGCCCTTTTTCATATTGATTTTTTATTTCGTCTCGATGTTAGCTTTCCTCCACAGTTTTTATATCTCCTCTTCGGCAAAGTCCGCTACTGCTTCTTTCAAGAAATATTGCATACGCTGGCTGGTTCTGCAGACGTAGAGCAGCAGGGATTCCTCCTTCGTTGGCAGCTGAATCTTCCCCTTGAATGGGATCAATTCACTGAGATCCTCACCATCTTCAAACGCCTTTTGCCAGGATAAATTCAGCACAGAAGACGGCTGGCGTAGTAATGACTTCTTCCCTGACGATCGGGCGAATGGTCGCATGGTCAGATTAGTCTCTTGTACACAAAAGGCCTTAACCCTCCTCCTAAATTAATGTATGATTTCGGTTCAGTGAATGTTGATCGAGATGATCGAGACCCAATTCAGTTTATCAGAATTCGCTTTGTTTGCGTACGCAGCAGAAATTTCATAAATCACTATAAAAACAAATTATCAAATAATAACTAGTTGTGTTTTACGTTCCCACCCGCCATTATAAGTCAATGGAAAAAACTACAATTTTAAAATAAAATTAGTCCGGGTTTCCAACAATCCCACATGAAAACTACTGGCATGGTTCCAACCGGCATGGACAAAATCATGGGAAAAAGTGCGAAAACCAAAACATTTGCGACTTTTGTCGGGATTGACGCACCCTAATGAGACGCCTCACCTCAGCCTCAGCGAATCAGGGCCTGGCGACGAGTTTGTGCACGATATCGTTACAGATTCTGTGCACCGTGCTTACGCCGGCGGACGCTGTGGTAAGTTGCACGCAGACGCATATCACGTGGCCGCAGACGCAGCCTTTCCGGTGGCAGACGAAATCGCGCCAACACACCGAACGTTTGAATTGAATGAGTGCAATTGTAGTGATAACGATCGGCGAAACAAGGTACTCACATGACCTGTTTAACATCGTCGTCATTGCCTATCCATTATGGCTTTTCCCATGTAAGTACAAACAAGCGTGCGACCATGTAGGTATTCACGGCATGAAGGTCTTCGCAACATATACATCAAAGTTAGCGGCGGCGCCACCGGGGGGGGGGGGTGCGCGTCCCCCCCCCCCTATCTTCAGATAGCGGGGTACAGTACTCCCATATCCCAGCAACCTTTCACTGGAAAAAAATGTACTTCGTGTATATAATTTCCTCCATGTGTCGCCAATGTTTTCCATGTTGAAGCTCAATCAAATTTGGTGACATTGAATACCTACAAATACGACGATCCTGAGACCATGGACTACTCTGCCATGCTGAAAATCATGCGTTGTAAACATAACATGTGGATGGTGTGTACAGTCAACACAGTGTGTTTTACCGATAATAGTCGCAATCTAAGGCTTTGGATGGAAAGTATGGCCTTAAAACTCAAATACCTTAATTTTGCCCTTGGACCTAACTGTGACCTGACATGTGACCTTATTTTAACAATTTCGCGTATGCTTTAGATGCGTCGTATTAAGAGCTTTCGATTGCCGCCTTGCACGTCTCGCTGCGGTTATTGGCTCGGAAAATAACGAGGGGGCAGAATCTCCCCCCCCCCCCCCCTACAGCGGTTTGGCTGAATACCCCAGCGGGGCGCGGGTTAATGAAGCAAATTGTAAGCCCAGGCTACACTATGCGTGATTTCCTGAAAATCACGTGCGTCTTATCCGTGTTGTCGGGATTTGCGTGACAGAGCAAGTTCAGCTGATAGTAAATGCATTGGGTGAGCTACACTGGCACATCACGCAGATCCCGGATGGAACGTCAAGGAAATTCCGCAGACACGTCACGGACGGAACGATGAAAAGTTCAAAATTCTGAACTTGTCGTGTTTTCCGAGATTGCGTGTTGCAGGGTTTTGATCATTTTGCTTGATTTCGCGTATTGTAGTCTATACTAGACCTAAACTTGAATAATTTGTGCTGGGTATCGTGGTGGAAGATGAATGAAGAAGCGTTTGAGCAAATTGTGAGTGTTGAAACTTGTGTTGAAGCTGGTAGATATTTATGCAGTGGTTTATCGATTTAAAAAATGCAGTGGTTTATCCATTTGCCTTGCTTGATTTGCTTGACCGGCAGATCCCGGACGTCAAGGAAGTTCTGCAAACACGAAGAACACGCGCGTGATTTCCTTGACAATCGCGCATAGTGTAGCCTGGGCTTAATACTGCATATTTCGAGGCCCTAAAACATTCATATTCAATCATGCCAGGTAAAATGTCAGGCATCAACATCACTTGACATTCAGTAGCCGTGTTCAATAAAACATGTGTACGGTGTGTACAGTGTGTTTCACCCTATTATCGCACAAAGTGCTCTCAAAGGTATAATGCATCTCCCGCATAAGTCAAAGTGAAATTGAAAGCAAAGATCAAGGTCAAGTTCAGGTCACAAAAGGTCACTATTGGCAAGAGCAGGGCTGCGGAGTCGACATCATTTTAGCAACTCCGACTCCGACGCCGACCTCAACTCCGACTCAGGCCTATATCCGTTCTCCAACCGCATGCCAAGCAATATCTGCAATGCCATCTATTTTTTTCCGTTTGTTTTTATTCTTAACAGTATGGAGAACAATGCTACGCCGCCCGAACACGGGCGTGCCAGCCGCGCGTCCAACCCAGTCGCGCTCGCCTGCAGGCGGCAGGATAAAATGAAGATAAGAACGTGATACCGGCACCACTGTGTGTCTCGTCAAGACGCGTCCGACATTGCGCAGCACGACATACCTGGTTCACCACATGACCTTAAATTACCTTGACCTGAGGTCAAACTTTGAATTTGACTTAGATAACCTGGTCACCATGGTATGATTCGAATCTCCTTGACGAAACGTGCACGACGCTATTAAAATGGGCGCCGTGTGACCGTAAGAGTCGGTGCGTCCAAGGCCCTAATCATCATCAGATTACGTAAAAAGTATTGCCCTATCTTCATCAGGCGCAAATCTACCACTAGTTCAGTAAGCTTTCCACTCGATTTATTTTCCTCTCATTTTCTTTCGAAAGGGAGGTAAAGTTAATGTCCCTAGGCCGACGACTATTCTAGCGACGAAAGTAATCGCCAATTGCCAAAAAGTCGACTCCGATTCCGGGCCGGAGTCGGAGTCGGTAAGATTTTTGGCGACTCCGACTCCGACTCCGACTCCGGCCAAAACTGCCGACTCCGACCGACTCCGACTCTGACTTCGACTTCGGCTCCGCAGCCCTGGGCAAGAGGTCTACGAAAGCCATGCGACACATGTTTTATGGGTTATTTTACACGTTTAATTATACAGTTGCAGCCATTTCACAACCTGATCCCATATAATTGCCCTCAGGTCAAGATCAGGTCACATAAGGTCAAATTTGAAATTGATTAATATAAAACAAAAGGCATGTTTCTAGACCAGTTTGGTCTCAGAAATACAGCGGTGCCATTTATTTTTTTATATATCTGGTGAATAAAAGAAGAAAAAAACGTAATTAAAAAAAATGACGTCATGAGTTACTTATACTTGTGAGTCAGTCAAAAATAAAGATATTGATTTGAAATTTGGTTTGGGCATCGTCCATACTTAGTTATCCCATATATATTCAGTTTTTGTTTAATATCCTCAATTGTTTTGATTTTGTGGACATTTTTCCCCAAATATCATTTTTTAGGGGCTCAAAATGGCAAAATTGTGCAAATTCGAGATAGACATTGTTAAGAGACTATCATTTCCGTTCTTTTGACGTTTTATTTGATATTTGCATCAAAACTCTATTTTGTACGATAAAAAAATGGACCCATCCCCCTATCAAAAATTGGTGGCGCCGCCCCTGTTCATGCTCAAAGTTCATGCTACCCGTGTGCAAGCATGGCACTATGCATTGAATAACTCAGTGCATATGTCGTCAGAAGGCACTCAGCGAGTTTTACGTCCATCTAGCCACCTCTACCGCTCCATAGTTCCCCCCCCCCCCCCTCCTCCCCCTCCCTCCCTCCCTCCTTTCCGTTTCCGAAAGCCGTTTGCCGAAGGTGTCAGAATGATAGCGTAGCAGAACCGCTCTTCACAGCCATCACACTGCTGAAGTGCAACGCTCATTACCCATCGATCCAACACTTAACAGCCGGCTCGAAACTCGCGTCAAAAGGCCCGAGTCATTACTTAAAACTCCACTCACTAAACTTTACCTAACCCTTCCCTTTCAGCCTCAGGGCTCAGCCTGCAATTCACACTCGACTGTGCCCCCACTTTGCAGTTTCATCAGCGAACCAATGTCGGTCAATTTATCGAATCTTTATCCCAACCATCGCGGCACGAATGTTTGACCGATGTCTGGAATTGTTCTCAAATGCGTTTTGCCAATGCTGAATGAAGAATATACCTACAATAGCCATGCGACGCCCGTGCGACCTGAATTTGCGTGCTTTTCGGTACTTAACCTTTATCGTCCCGAGTCAGTGCTGCTTTTAGAACCAGGAGCATGACTGCATGCATTTATCATGAGAAGTGAGACAAGAACGGACTATTTAAATGTCATGCAATGGCTGGCTATGAAGGTGCATGTGCATGGTGTACCTACCTACGGTTCTTAGTCCGGTACTGCAATGCATGATACACCATTGTTACCTTTTCGACAGAGCCATGACGCTATGTCATGACCAACCATGACGTCACACTGCATTCCTCGGCCACATTCCTGACCTGTGGCTATTGCGGTGCTGCTGCTACCCAGGAGGTCCAAAGACAGATATCGAGATTCCTCGGCCAGCCCGGGGCCATCTCACCCGCCCCCGCCCTCGCTCCCGCCCCCCGGGGCGGGGTGCCCTCTCATCTCGTCTCCTCCGCGCCGGCAGAGGCACGTGCGGCGTTTCCGTGGCGCGAGCGCCGCCGAGCGTCACGATTGACACGTGGCAGATAATCGCCGCACAGTGTCTGAACACACGCAGGCCGCGGTCAGTAGAGGTGAAAAAATCGACGAAAACTTACTGACAGAACTGTTGAAACTTGAAAATGTTGAATTCATGCTGCGAAAATAACCAAAAGGTTTAACAAAATTACAACCCAAACGACTACGGAAATCTTTCGGAAGCCCTCAGATTTGCAGATCTTGGGAGCTTTCGAAAGACAAATAAATTATTTGTGTTGTTTTCGTGTCATACATTCAAAATTCTCAGTGCTGGCTTAGCAAGTTTCCGTTGATTTTTTCTTCCGTTGTGTCAGTCTGAGCTGGCCGGGTTTCCGTGGACCGTAATCCACACCACCCTGTGACACACCACGCCCGCTCCCTGCCCGAGCAAGTCACCGTCACGACACCCACCCATCCGGTCTGATTCTGTCTCTTACGGGCGTGCCGTGGTTAAATCGCTGTCAATTAACAACATGCTCTTCTGTTTTGCAGGTGATGGCGAAGAGGAAGAGACCTTCGCGACCGCCGCGAAGACGGGTGGCCACCTCACCCGCGCCAGCGCCAGCGCCTGAACCGGTCGCCGACGGTGGCGAGGCCTCGCCCATGAAGCAGTCTCCTGATGCTGAACATGCTGTTGAGGATGCCACACAGGCTGCTGGGGGTGATACGGAGACGATGGTGGTTCAAAGTGACGCTGAAAAGGTGACGAATGGTGACAAGGACGATCCTGGCACGACGTGCGATGGCGAGGAGTCTGGAGAAGTTGACGAAGCCGAGGTTCCTCCGAAGGCTAGCCCTCAGGTCATCCCAGGTCAGCAAAACGACGTCAGCAGCGACATCTCACACCACACCAGCATCCGGACCCTCTCAAGCAGACAAGCCAGCAAACACAGAGCAGCGTCCTGTAGAACAATCGCGTCCTGGAGCGACCTCAAACACAGATGAGCGCCCTGACGAACAAACTTGCCCTGAGGCGACGTCAGACGACCTCAGGCGACCTCTGGTTCAGACAAATCGCGGTTCTGACGCGAAGAGCGGCTCGGAGAAGCGACGAGGACAAGACTGCCTCCAGAAGACGCCTCGACTCAGACGGATGAGCCGATCGAGGGTCCGGCCGATGTCCGCGACGCAGCTAGCACACAGCCAGCCGCCCGAACACAGGACCAGTCGGTGACGTCATCAGACCAAACGGAGAGAAAAGGTGAGTTGGAGATGTCATCCGATCAAACTGGCAGTGGCAGGTGAGCTTGTGATGTCATCTGTTCAGCTGATGGCTTAGTGACCTTTGTCTGTGGCCGACACATGCTGTCCCATTTCGGTCGTGCGTCTGCGTGAGGCTTAATTTCCCTCAGTGCCGCAAAGTATTTTGCAACGAAATGCATTACCTTTCCCAACCCCCCAGCCATGGGCGGCGGAGGCGGGGGGGGGGGAGAGACGGGGGATACGTGCCCCTCCCCCAAAATAGACAGTTCTCATTTAGTATGCAAAAGGTTCATA
>JAXIVJ010013563.1:7500-36836 GCA_036785665.1 Chirona hameri
TACGTGTGTACGTGTGTACGTGTGTACGTGTGTACGTGTGTACGTGTGTACGTGTGTACGTGTGTACGTGTGTACGTGTGTACGTATGTACGTATGTACGTGTGTACGTATGTACGTGTGTACGTGTGTACGTGTGTACGTGTGTACGTGTGTACGTGTGTACGTGTGTACGTGTGTACGTGTGTACGTGTGTACGTGTGTACGTGTGTACGTGTGTACGTGTGTACGTGTGTACGTGTGTACGTGTGTACGTGTGTACGTGTGTACGTGTGTACGTGTGTACGTGTGTACGTGTGTACGTGTGTACGTGTGTACGTGTGTACGTGTGTACGTGTGTACGTGTGTACGTGTGTACGTGTGTACGTGTGTACGTGTGTACGTGTGTACGTGTGTACGTGTGTACGTGTGTACGTGTGTACGTGTGTACGTGTGTACGTGTGTACGTGTGTACGTGTGTACGTGTGTACGTGTGTACGTGTGTACGTGTGTACGTGTGTACGTGTGTACGTGTACGTGTGTACGTGTGTACGTGTGTACGTGTGTACGTGTGTACGTGTGTACGTGTGTACGTGTGTACGTGTGTACGTGTGTACGTGTGTACGTGTGTACGTGTGTACGTGTGTACGTGTGTACGTATGTACGTATGTACGTATGTACGTATGTACGTATGTACGTATGTACGTATGTACGTATGTACGTATGTACGTATGTACGTATGTACGTATGTACGTATGTACGTATGTACGTATGTACGTATGTACGTATGTACGTATGTACGTATGTACGTATGTACGTATGTACGTATGTACGTATGTACGTATGTACGTATGTACGTATGTACGTATGTACGCATGTACGCATGTACGCATGTACGCATGTACGCATGTACGCATGTACGCATGTACGCATGTACGCATGTACGCATGTACGCATGTACGCATGTACGCATGTACGCATGTACGTATGTACGTATGTACGTATGTACGTATGCACGTATGCACGTATGCACGTATGCACGTATGCACGTATGCACGTATGCACGTATGCACGTATGTACGTATGTACGTATGTACGTATGTACGTATGTACGTATGTACGTATGTACGTATGTACGTATGTACGTATGTACGTATGTACGTATGTACGTATGTACGTATGTACGTATGTACGTATGTACGTATGTACGTATGTACGTATGTACGTATGTACGTATGTACGTATGTACGTATGTACGTATGTACGTATGTACGTATGTACGTATGTACGTATGTACGTATGTACGTATGTACGTATGTACGTACGTACGTACGTACGTACGTACGTACGTACGTACGTACGCAGGCAGGCACGGTACGGTACGGTACGGTACGGTACGGTACGGTACGGTACGGTACGGTACGGTACGGTACGGTACGGTACGGTACGGTACGGTACGGTACGGTACGGTACGGTACGGTACGGTACGGTACGGTACGGTACGGTACGGTACGGTACGGTACGGTACGGTACGGTACGGTACGGTACGGTACGGTACGGTACGGTACGGTACGGTACGGTACGGTACGGTACGGTACGGTACGGTACGGTACGGTACGGTACGGTACGGTACGGTACGGTACGGTACGGTACGGTACGGTACGGTACGGTACGGTACGGTACGGTACGGTACGGTACGGTACGGTACGGTACGGTACGGTACGGTACGGTACGGTACGGTACGTACGGTACGGTACGGTACGGTACGGTACGGTACGGTACGGTACGGTACGGTACGGTACGGTACGGTACGGTACGGTACGGTACGGTACGGTACGGTACGGTACGGTACGGTACGGTACGGTACGGTACGGTACGGTACGGTACGGTACGTACGTACGTACGTACGTACGTACGTACGTACGTACATACATACATACATACATACATACATAGATAGATAGATAGATAGATAGATAGATATATATATATATATATATATATATATATATATATATATATATATATATATATATATATATATATATATATATATAAATTTTGAGTTAATTGACAAATATATGGTTGGGTTCATCAGATGCGTCTAACGAACAGCTTTTAAACGATACCAAAAAGTAAAAAACGGCAAAAAATCAAGCTACGGCTTTCTTCCTTCTGACGGCAGACCTGAGCCCTGTTCGGCTGCCGGCTCTCACGCTAGCCAGTGCTAGTGGGCTCGCAGGTTGCCTAGCAACGTGCGATTGACCAATCAGGAGCGAGCAAACGATGACGATACGCGCACAGTTTCATGTACGCGTGCCCCCTTACGTGACGTCACGTGCTCGCGCGCGAGCGGCATTCCAGCGATTGAAAAAGAGCGCTAGCATGGCTTGCTAACGGGTTTGCTCGCCGGTGTTCGGCGGCCGCGAGCCGACGTCACTCATTATGACGACACTGCCCTGTGTGACGTCGGTGAGCGCTCTCGCGAGAGCCGGCCGCCGAACAGCGCTCTGGACACGGTCCGCCCCCCCTCACTAACGTCACATGACCTTGAATGCGACCGCTGCCACCGCCCACAGGCCATCCCAGTCAGGAGTAAATGGCGAGCGCCGAAGCGACTCGAACCCGGGCTGTCACTACCGGGAAAGGTCAGAAGCCCAGCGCTCTCCCACTAAGCGACAGGGACGGACAATGTATAAGCAAGCAAAATCCGATGACTTCAGCATTGTGCAAGACTTTTTGGGATTTGGCCCCCCAAATTCTGGATCCGTCTTTGCCTGAGACAGAGGCTCTGTGACAGAGCAGATTATGTTTTCTAGAAGATGGATGGTGGCCAATGGTCATGCAACAGTGCCTGGTCAATGGTCATGCCATGTCACCAAGTAGATTTGCGAGGAAGAATAAGAAAACAAAAGACCATTTTCACACTAACAGTTTTGCCTGAATAATTCGGTCAATGATGCAACAACCCCGACCTGACAGATCAGCAGAGGCTCACCTCCTTGTGCTGAGCTTCTAAATGCAGGAATATGTTCTCATGAGATACCATGACAGCCAGTAGATTCAGCGCAAACTTGTGATGGGAGGGTGGCAACATGTCTGGGCTGGTGACCAGTTTGGGGAGAGGCTGCAGACTGGCTGTGATAAATGTTGGTAGTTTCCATTCCTCTAGAGCTGCCCAGGTGTCTTCAAACTGTCTGCTGGTTTCACCTGGAGGGAAACATGGACATATAAGTTGTATAAGTTCAATAAGTGGAAGTTGAAAAAACTTGAAGGGCAAGTTTCACACTAGAGCAAGTACATAGACACAGGGATGTGCAAAAGTACCTGTCTCAAACCAAGTAAGCTGTCTTATCAGCATGTTTTTTTTGTAACCTGATATCCTACCTTAAAGGAAATAGTTCACCTTTAATTTTTTTTACCCAACACGATTTGATTATATTTAATAAAATTTATTTATATATTGTCAAAAATGGCCTTATATCGCACAGATTCAGGACAGGACGTACATTTTTATTGTTTATCAAAACTATATGCATACTGTCTGAGTCAAGAGTCCTGACGTCATGCGAATGTAAACAATGGTTCAGCCAATCAGATTCTAAAGTAGTCGCATACAGATAGACTCAATTGGAGATGTGCCAACCGGCGGCCGGCGATCGCTTGCTAGCACCAGCTGCAAGCTGATTGGGTGATGGTATAGCCTCTGTCCGGGCTAGAACCAGTACAACATTCTTTCGCCAGCACCACATTCCTTCGCCAAAAACTCAAATATATTCGTCTGGAGTCTTTTCAGTCAAGAAAACTTGCAGATAGGGGTTTCCCAACACAGGCTACAAAGCTGCTATCTCAGTTTAAAACTAATGTTGAAGGTGAACTATTTCCTTTAAGTGCCTACTTAATTGCTGCACATTAGGAGGCATTAACAGAACATGTGCATATTATTTTACTTAACTATGTGACTATGTTTCATATACTCTGAAACCTTCCCACTTTACAATGCCTTTACTGAACCATAACTATGGGTGATATGATATTGGAAGTTCAATATAAAATGCAGAGCATCAAGGTTTCTATAGCAACTGGTGAAATCATTGGATTTACAAACCTCCTTCAATAAAATCTTTTATGTCTTCAATCAAAATTTCCAGCAAAACTTTGTCCATAACATCAGCTTCCTCAGTTTGGAGGATAATCAACAGATTACCCATAGTTGGATCAAAACCTGCATCTTCCAAAATCACGTTTTCTTGGGCATCCATAGTGTAGAGTTGTGTGATATTTCAGCACTTATTACAAACCAGTACAGATAAAAACAAAGTCAATAAGATAAGATAATGAGGAACAATAGTACTGGGAAATGTAGCTGATAGTGGTAACAATCAGAATTCAGACACCATTGTGTATTAATATCCAGACAATTATGGCATATTACACAGGAAAGCAAACACATAGGTGGATGCATTTTGTCATAAAAGACTTCATCAGCACCATATACAAGATGAAATAATGCACACACACACACACACACACAAGAACCACACATTCCCCTATGTGTTTGCTTTCCTGTCATATGCCACACCATTGATTGTGTATTTGTTTTTAAACAGTCTTAATATGAATAAATCATTGGATTGATGTTACAGTAGATAACTGTTGCTGTTGTTACAGTTAATTGATGTTTGATGATAAGTTCAGGTTTGTTTGTAGGTCTTTCAGTTTCAGGGTTCGCTCTATCAGCTGGATAGATTTCTGATCTTTCAGGGCCATTAAGCCCAAGCTACACCGCCCCCACCAGTTGCAGTTGGCAGCACTCGGGCGTTTGGGCGTTAAAAACCTACTACACCATAGGGTTTCCATGTTAAATCGATGATTTTCAGACGAGGCTGGCTCGTAACTTATAGTACATATTTTAAATCCGACTTCTGGAACAGATAGCTACAAGCTTTAACTACAACGTTTTAGTTTATCATTTTTCGATATTCCGGGTTTAAAGGGGATAAATGGACTTGGGGGTTAAAAAATGTCAGAACGACCGCTGACCGATTCCAAATGCTACTACAGTACTGAAATATACAGTACTTCGACTACTACTTAATAGTATAATTTAATATGACCGCTTCCAAATGCTACTACATTTACTGCAAATACACTATTTTGACTACTACTTCGTATATTTGCTGGCGTTTAATTGAATACATAAAGATATACTCTATGGAAATACAAGTTACTGATTTTTGTTTTTGGATGTTGCAACAGATAGCTTTGATCAGGGTAAACAGCTAGATGTAGCTTTTCTTGATTTCAGTAAAGCATTTGACAAAGTCCCCCATACAAGACTGGGGTTGCAACTTAAAATTCATGGGATCAGGGGCAAGATTCTGGATTGGATAGAAACGTGGCTTTCAGGACGCCAGCAAAGGGTTATATTGAATGGGTGCCAATCACAATGGAAGGAGGTTCTCAGTGGGGTTCCACAGGGCTCAGTCCTGGGCCCATTGCTTTTTATAATATTTGTGAATGCAATTGAGAACAGTATAGACAGCGAAGTCTTGAAATTTGCAGACGATCTAAAAGTTGTCAGGATTATTAGAGGAAAACATGATCAGGATGTTTTTCAATCAGATCTGGACAAGCTAGTTGAGTGGTCTGAAGCATGGCAGATGAAATTCAATTTGAGTAAATGTAAGATTATGCACGCTGGACGGGTTAGCAGTAAACATAGGTATGAAATGGGTGGGCAGAAAATGGAGCAGATTGAAAAGGAAAGAGATTTAGGTGTCGTGGTAAACAATAGACTATCAGCGTCAGACCAGGTTGTAGAAGCTAGGAAAAAGGCACTTAGAATGCTAGGGGCCATTAACAGAAATGTTTCCTACAAGAGTGAAAAGGTAATAACAAAACTGTATTGTGCATACGTTAGACCACATTTGGAGTATTGTGTACAAGCCTGGTCTCCAACATATGAGAAAGATTGCTGGTTGTTAGAAAGAGTTAAAAAAGGGCAACAAAAATGGTTAATTGTCTTGGTAGTTTACCTTATGAAGATAGATTAAATAAATTGGGCATGTTTTCACTTAGATATAGAAGGCTAAGAGGAGATCTAATTGAAGTCTTCAAATTTGTAAATAGTCAGCATTCTGGATATCTAAAGGGTATGTTTGAGTTCAATAGGGAAAATCGAGGTAGAGGTCATCAGTATAAACTCATTATGAAACAAAGTAGGACTAGGCTACGACAGTCATTTTTCAGTAGAAGGGTTGTAGGACATTGGAATATGCTACCAGGGGATGTCGCTGATGCAGTGACACTTGCTTCCTTCAAAATTAGATTAGATAAATACTTTACAGAGAAGGGATTAGTTCATAAATACTCGTGGGATTAGCCTTCTTTTATGCAGGTAGAGTAAGGTGATTTGAAGGGGCGAGACTGGTGGAGGGGGGGGGGTGTGGGTGTGGGTGGGGTGGGGTGCAACCTCGGATGGGCCCAAGAGGCTCTTTGTTGCACTTTTCTTTTATGTCTTTTATGTCTTTATGATAACAAGTGAAGTTCGCAGCGGTAGTAGAAATCCTTGGTTGAGATATGGCCGCTTCCACCACGGCCATGGGGTATTTTGCAGGGCTAGATACCCCACTAAATACCTTACGGCGTAAATCTGTTGTCCGATGTATATACGCTGCCAGGGTGATAGAGGATACGCTGCAGCCAAGGCCGTAATAGCATGGACGAAGGGGGGCGTAGTCTTCGTCCATGGTAATAGAGAGGTAGAGTCGTCCGGGGATTTTAGCGCTCCAATCACTAAACATTAACGCGACGTCACTGGTGCTGTGATCCGACTCGGCTGTCGCCGCATGCGGCTCAGTGCGGTGCGAATATTTCGAACGGGATACGGATAGTTGCGCCTAAGGTACGATCCTATTTAAGATTACGTTTACCGCGGATAATTATCCCGCCCTTAATTAATGCTGAGGGGGAGACGGCCATACGCTGCCCCGGTCTGTGTGATGGGCGACTGGCGAGACGGCCATACACTGTACCGGTCTGACTGAGGGGTGAGACGGTCATACGCTGCCCCGGTCCGGCTGAGGGGGGGGGGGGGGGACGGCCATACGCTGCCCCGGTCTGGCTGAGGGGCGAGACGGCTGTACGCTGCCCTGGTCCGGCTGAGGGGTGAGACCGCCGTAGCTGCCCCGGTCCGGCTGATGAGCGAGACGGCCGTTCGCTGCCCCGGTCTGGCTGAGGGGTGAGACGCCCATACGCTGCCCCAGTCTAGCTGAGGGACGAGACAGGCATACGCTGCACCGGTCTGGCTGAGTGGCGAGACGGCCATATGCTGCACCGGTCCGGCTGAGTGGCGAGACGGCCATATGCTGCACCGGTCCTGTTGAGGGATGAGACGGCCGTACGCTGCACCGGTCCTGTTGAGGGGTGAGACGGCCGTACGCTGCCCCGGTCCGGCTGATAGGCGAGATGGCCGTTCGCTTCCCCGGTCCGACTGAGGAATGAGACGGTCATACCCTCCCTCAGCCCCGGTCCGGCTGATGAAGGAGACTGCCATACGCTGCCCTGGTCTGGCTGAGGGGTGAGACGGACATACGCTGCCCCGGTCTGGCTGAGGGGCGAGACGGACATACGCTACCCCGGCCCGGCTGAGAGGCGAGACGGCCGTACGCTGACCCTATATATGGCCTTGACGCAGACCCTGTCTGGCTGAGGGGCAAGACGGCCATACGCTGCTCTAGTCTGGCTGAGGGGTGAGATGGCCATACGTTGTACCTGGAAATGTTGCAAATGACATTGTTTTAGCTTAATGTTCAAGATATGCTAAACAAACTTAAACGAAATATTTCCAAATATAGACTTGCAACATAACTTACTTATCTAACGGCGACGACTTCAAGTTGCCGCTCTCGTCAACACCCGTCAAAAGACCGCAAAACGCTCGAAAGCGCAGCTGCGGCGGCGGGGCTGGCCACGACTGGACTACAGTACCACCAGTGACGTCATCCCTAATGATGCCGCTCGGCAGCCAATACATGGGGAATCCCGGGAAGACACCCCCTGGGTGCAGCCACGTGCGGTGTTTCCTATTTCGATTGGAAGAAGGTGGTGCTGCTTGCAGTTTCTGTTCTCATTTATATTAATCCACTATTTGTCTTCCTGATTGTGATGTCTTCAATGTTGATGCCATGTATGGCAACAAACTTCGGTGTTGGCCCTTTGGCAGCTTACAGAAAAATGAGTTCATTGCAGCTGGATGCAATGCAAGCCTTCATTATTGGAGCTGCTGAGGTTAAATACAAGGTATGCCATTTGTATGTATTAGTATTAACTTTGTCAAGGTGTATCAATTCATATAATTATCTTTCAGAGGAGCTCCCAATCAAATGAACATGAAGCAGAGGGGCCAGCCAATTTGAATTTAGGTAATTGTCTTCTCAGTACCTGTGTTCCAGTATCAGTATGTAAAATGTGGCTGACCAAATCGGGTTGGAGCAGGGTTGCACCAACACATCAAATTTGGGGAAGCTTTGGAAATTTTTGGGCAGAAATTTCTGCCCCGGGCAGCAGTAAGATTATTCACCAGTAGAGTATGCAAAACGTGGCAAGTTTCAACAAGATCTCGTCAGGGCAGGGTTGTCTTGTGTCCAGAATGCTCTGTCCCCTGAACTGTGTCATGAATGTCATGTGTTATGAATCCCTAAATGCTGTGTACCTTGAATGACTGTTGCCCTGAATATCATGTACCCTGCCTGTCCTGTCCCCTGAATGCCTCATGCTCTGAATGCTCTGTGTCCTGAATGTCTTGTGCCATGAATGCCCTGTGCCTTGCATGTTCTGTGCCCTGAATGCCCTGTGCCCAAGGTCCTAGGATTGCTGTGGTGCAGAGTTGAAAATTCTTGCTAAAAATAAGCATAAAGAGTGGAAAATTCAACGAAAAAATATATGTGCTCAGCTTTATGCCCCTTACTCAGCACATGCCCAATGCCTATGCCCATTCTTACCTGTCTTTCCCTTCACAGGCTGTCTCTGTCATTACATTTACATCCATAAATCAGTATCAGGGTTCCAATTATCTAATACATTTTAAAATAAGGAGTGGACAATTCACAGTATTCTCAGGAAAAAAAGTGGGAAAATAGTATTCATGGGGTGTCGTTTTCCGTCCAAATTTCTAAATGCTAGGACACTGCCTGTGCCCTGCCCCCTGAATGCCCTGATTGACCTGATTGCCCTGTGCCCTGAATGCCCTGTGCCCTGAAGGCCCTGAATGCCATGAAGGCCCCTTGAATGCCATGAAGGCCCCCTGCATGCCATGAAGGCCACCTGAATGCCATGAAGGCCACCTGAATGCCATGAAGGCCACCTGAATGCCATGAAGGCCACCTGAATGCCATGAAGGCCACCTGAATGCCATGAAGGCCACCTGAATGCCATGAAGGCCCCCTGAATGTCATGAAGGCCCCCTGAATGCCATGAAGGCCCCTGAATGCCATGAAGGCCCCTGAATGCCATGAAGGCCCCTGAATGCCATGAAGTCCCCCTGAATGCCATGAAGGCCCCCTGAATGCCATGAAGGCCCCCTGCATGTCATGAAGGCCCCCTGAATGTCATGAAGGCCCCCTGCATGCCATGAAGGCCCCTGAATGCCATGAAGGCCCCTGAATGCCATGAAGGCCCCTGAATGCCATGAAGGCCCCTGAATGCCATGAAGGCCCCTGAATGCCATGAAGGCCCCCTGAATGCCATGAAGGCCCCCTGAATGCCATGAAGGCCCCCTGAATGCCATGAAGGCCCCTGAATGCCATGAAGGCCCCTGAATGCCATGAAGGCCCCCTGAATGCCATGAAGGCCCCCTGAATGCCATGAAGGCCCCCTGAATGTCATGAAGGCCCCCTGAATGCCATGAAGGCCTCCTGAATGCCATGAAGGCCCCCTGAATGCCATGAAGGCCCCCTGAATGCCATGAAGGCCCCCTGAATGCCATGAAGGCCCCCTGAATGCCATGAAGGCCCCCTGAATGCCATGAAGGCCCCCTGAATGCCATGAAGGCCCCCTGAATGCCATGAAGGCCCCCTGAATGCCATGAAGGCCCCCTGAATGCCATGAAGGCCCCCTGAATGCCATGAAGGCCCCCTGAATGCCATGAAGGCCCCCTGAATGCCATGAAGGCCCCCTGAATGCCATGAAGGCCCCCTGAATGCCATGAAGGCCCCCTGAATGCCATGAAGGCCCCCTGAATGCCATGAAGGCCCCCTGAATGCCATGAAGGCCCCCTGAATGCCATGAAGGCCCCCTGAATGCCATGAAGGCCCCCTGAATGCCATGAAGGCCCCCTGAATGCCATGAAGGCCCCCTGAATGCCATGAAGGCCCCCTGAATGCCATGAAGGCCCCCTGAATGCCATGAAGGCCCCCTGAATGCCATGAAGGCCCCCTGAATGCCATGAAGGCCCCCTGAATGCCATGAAAGGCCCCCTGAATGCCATGAAGGCCCCCTGAATGCCATGCAGGCCCCCTGAATGCCATGCAGGCCCCCTAAATGCCATGAAGGCCCCTGAATGCCATGAAGGCCCCCTGAATGCCATGAAGGCCCCCTGAATGCCATGAAGGCCCCCTGAATGCCATGAAGGCCCCCTGAATGCCATGAAGGCCCCCTGAATGCCATGAAGGCCCCCTGAATGCCATGAAGGCCCCCTGAATGCCATGAAGGCCCCCTGAATGCCATGAAGGCCCCCTGAATGCCATGAAGGCCCCCTGAATGCCATGAAGGCCCCCTGAATGCCATGCAGGCCCCCCTGAATGCCATGCAGGCCCCCTGAAGGCCATGCAGGCCCCCTGAAGGCCATGCAGGCCCCCTGAAGGCCATGCAGGCCCCCTGAAGGCCATGCAGGCCCCCTGAAGGCCATGCAGGCCCCCTGAAGGCCATGCAGGCCCCCTGAAGGCCATGCAGGCCCCCGGAATGCCATGCAGGCCCCCGGAATGCCATGCAGGCCCCCGGAATGCCATGCAGGCCCCCGGAATGCCATGCAGGCCCCCGGAATGCCATGCAGGCCCCCGGAATGCCATGCAGGCCCCCGGAATGCCATGCAGGCCCCCGGAATGCCATGCAGGCCCCCGGAATGCCATGCAGGCCCCTGGAATGCCATGCAGGCCCCCGGAATGCCATGCAGGCCCCCGGAATGCCATGCAGGCCCCTGGAATGCCATGCAGGCCCCCGGAATGCCATGCAGGCCCCCGGAATGCCATGCAGGCCCCCGGAATGCCATGCAGGCCCCCGGAATGCCATGCAGGCCCCCGGAATGCCATGCAGGCCCCCGGAATGCCATGCAGGCCCCCGGAATGCCATGCAGGCCCCCGGAATGCCATGCAGGCCCCCGGAATGCCATGCAGGCCCCCGGAATGCCATGCAGGCCCCCGGAATGCCATGCAGGCCCCCGGAATGCCATGCAGGCCCCCGGAATGCCATGCAGGCCCCCGGAATGCCATGCAGGCCCCCGGAATGCCATGCAGGCCCCCGGAATGCCATGCAGGCCCCCGGAATGCCATGCAGGCCCCCGGAATGCCATGCAGGCCCCCGGAATGCCATGCAGGCCCCCGGAATGCCATGCAGGCCCCCGGAATGCCATGCAGGCCCCCGGAATGCCATGTAGGCCCCCGGAATGCCATGCAGGCCCCCGGAATGCCATGCAGCTCAGTTGGGAGAGCGCCTGGCTTCCGACCTCACCCGGTAGTGGCAGCCCGGGTTCGAGTTGCTGCGGCGCTCGCTATTTGCCCCTTGCTGGGATGGCCTGTGGCCGGTGGCAGCGGTCGCACTCTAGGTCAGGTGACGTCAGAGGGTGGGGCGGACCGTGTCCAGGCATGTCGGGCACGTCAAACTTTCGCTTCTAAATTCTGCCGGACGCCAGGAATTGCTTGATCGGGTGGTGGGGTCAGGGCCTGTACAACAAGCTATGCTTAGCTCGGGGCCTGACCTCGGAAATCCATCTATTAAAAAAACATTCGGACTAAATTTATTTTAAAAAATCCCATGAAGACCCTGAATGCCCTGCAGGCCCTGAACGCCATGAAGGCCCTGCATGCCACGAAGGCCCTGAATGCCATGAAGGCCCTGAATGCCATGAAGGCCCTGAATGCCATGAAGGCCCTGAATGCCATGAAGGCCCTGAATGCCATTGAGGCCCTGAATGCCATGGAGGCCCTGAATGCCATGGAGGCCCTGAATGCCATGAAGGCCCTGAATGCCATGCAGGCCCTGAATGCCATGAAGGCCCTGAATCATGAAGGCCCTGAATGCCATGAAGGCCCTGAATGCCATGAAGGCCCTGAATGCCATGAAGGCCCTGAATGCCATGAAGGCCCTGAATGCCATGAAGGCCCTGAATGCCATGAAGGCCCTGAATGCCATGAAGGCCCTGAATGCCATGAAGGCCCTGAATGCCATGAAGGCCCTGAATGCCATGAAGGCCCTGAATGCCATGAAGGCCCTGAATGCCATGAAGGCCCTGAATGCCATGAAGGCCCTGAATGCCATGAAGGCCCTGAATGCCATGAAGGCCCTGAATGCCATGAAGGCCCTGAATGCCATGAAGGCCCTGAATGCCATGAAGGCCCTGAATGCCATGAAGGCCCTGAATGCCATGAAGGCCCTGAATGCCATGCAGGCCCTGAATGCCATGAAGGCCCTGAATGCCATGAAGGCCCTGAATGCCATGAAGGCCCTGAATGCCATGAAGGCCCTGAATGCCATGAAGGCCCTGAATGCCATGAAGGCCCTGAAGGCCATGCAGGCCCCCTGAAGGCCATGCAGGCCCCCGGAATGCCATGCAGGCCCCCGGAATGCCATGCAGGCCCCCGGAATGCCATGCAGGCCCCCGGAATGCCATGCAGGCCCCCGGAATGCCATGCAGGCCCCCGGAATGACATGCAGGCCCCCGGAATGCCATGCAGGCCCCCGGAATGCCATGCAGGCCCCCGGAATGCCATGCAGGCCCCCGGAATGCCATGCAGGCCCCCGGAATGCCATGCAGGCCCCTGGAATGCCATGCAGGCCCCCGGAATGCCATGCAGGCCCCCGGAATGCCATGCAGGCCCCTGGAATGCCATGCAGGCCCCCGGAATGCCATGCAGGCCCCCGGAATGCCATGCAGGCCCCCGGAATGCCATGCAGGCCCCCGGAATGCCATGCAGGCCCCCGGAATGTCATGCAGGCCCCCGGAATGTCATGCAGGCCCCCGGAATGCCATGCAGGCCCCCGGAATGCCATGCAGGCCCCCGGAATGCCATGCAGGCCCCCGGAATGCCATGCAGGCCCCCGGAATGCCATGCAGGCCCCCGGAATGCCATGCAGGCCCCCGGAATGCCATGCAGGCCCCCGGAATGCCATGCAGGCCCCCGGAATGCCATGCAGGCCCCCGGAATGCCATGCAGGCCCCCGGAATGCCATGCAGGCCCCCGGAATGCCATGCAGGCCCCCGGAATGCCATGCAGGCCCCCGGAATGCCATGCAGGCCCCCGGAATGCCATGTAGGCCCCCGGAATGCCATGCAGGCCCCCGGAATGCCATGCAGCTCAGTTGGGAGAGCGCCTGGCTTCCGACCTCACCCGGTAGTGGCAGCCCGGGTTCGAGTTGCTGCGGCGCTCGCTATTTGCCCCTTGCTGGGATGGCCTGTGGCCGGTGGCAGCGGTCGCACTCTAGGTCAGGTGACGTCAGAGGGTGGGGCGGACCGTGTCCAGGCATGTCGGGCACGTCAAACTTTCGCTTCTAAATTCTGCCGGACGCCAGGAATTGCTTGATCGGGTGGTGGGGTCAGGGCCTGTACAACAAGCTATGCTTAGCTCGGGGCCTGACCTCGGAAATCCATCTATTAAAAAAACATTCGGACTAAATTTATTTTAAAAAATCCCATGAAGACCCTGAATGCCCTGCAGGCCCTGAACGCCATGAAGGCCCTGCATGCCACGAAGGCCCTGAATGCCATGAAGGCCCTGAATGCCATGAAGGCCCTGAATGCCATGAAGGCCCTGAATGCCATGAAGGCCCTGAATGCCATGAAGGCCCTGAATGCCATGAAGGCCCTGAATGCCATGAAGGCCCTGAATGCCATTGAGGCCCTGAATGCCATGGAGGCCCTGAATGCCATGGAGGCCCTGAATGCCATGAAGGCCCTGAATGCCATGCAGGCCCTGAATGCCATGAAGGCCCTGAATCATGAAGGCCCTGAATGCCATGAAGGCCCTGAATGCCATGAAGGCCCTGAATGCCATGAAGGCCCTGAATGCCATGAAGGCCCTGAATGCCATGAAGGCCCTGAATGCCATGAAGGCCCTGAATGCCATGAAGGCCCTGAATGCCATGAAGGCCCTGAATGCCATGAAGGCCCTGAATGCCATGAAGGCCCTGAATGCCATGAAGGCCCTGAATGCCATGAAGGCCCTGAATGCCATGAAGGCCCTGAATGCCATGAAGGCCCTGAATGCCATGAAGGCCCTGAATGCCATGAAGGCCCTGAATGCCATGAAGGCCCTGAATGCCATGAAGGCCCTGAATGCCATGAAGGCCCTGAATGCCATGAAGGCCCTGAATGCCATGAAGGCCCTGAATGCCATGCAGGCCCTGAATGCCATGAAGGCCCTGAATGCCATGAAGGCCCTGAATGCCATGAAGGCCCTGAATGCCATGAAGGCCCTGAATGCCATGAAGGCCCTGAATGCCATGAAGGCCCTGAATGCCATGAAGGCCCTGAATGCCATGAAGGCCCTGAATGCCATGAAGGCCCTGAATGCCATGAAGGCCCTGAATGCCATGAAGGCCCTGAATGCCATGAAGGCCCTGAATGCCATGAAGGCCCTGAATGCCATGAAGGCCCTGAATGCCATGAAGGCCCTGAATGCCATGAAGGCCCTGCATGCCATGAAGGCCCTGAATGCCATGAAGGCCCTGAATGCCATGAAGGCCCTGAATGCCATGAAGGCCCTGAATGCCATGAAGGCCCTGAATGCAATGAAGGCCCTGAATGCCATGAAGGCCCTGAATGCCATGAAGGCCCTGAATGCCATGAAGGCCCTGAATGCCATGAAGGCCCTGAATGCCATGAAGGCCCTGAATGCCATGAAGGCCCTGAATGCCATGAAGGCCCTGAATGCCATGAAGGCCCTGAATGCCATGAAGGCCCTGAATGCCATGAAGGCCCTGAATGCCATGAAGGCCCTGAATGCCATGAAGGCCCTGACTGCCATGAAGGCCCTGACTGCCATGAAGGCCCTGACTGCCATGAAGGCCCTGACTGCCATGAAGGCCCTGACTGCCATGAAGGCCCTGACTGCCATGAAGGCCCTGACTGCCATGAAGGCCCTGACTGCCATGAAGGCCCTGACTGCCATGAAGGCCCTGACTGCCATGAAGGCCCTGACTGCCATGAAGGCCCTGACTGCCATGAAGGCCCTGACTGCCATGAAGGCCCTGACTGCCATGAAGGCCCTGACTGCCATGAAGGCCCTGACTGCCATGAAGGCCCTGACTGCCATGAAGGCCCTGACTGCCATGAAGGCCCTGACTGCCATGAAGGCCCTGACTGCCATGAAGGCCCTGAATGCCATGAAGGCCCTGACTGCCATGAAGGCCCTGACTGCCATGAAGGCCCTGACTGCCATGAAGGCCCTGACTGCCATGAAGGCCCTGACTGCCATGAAGGCCCTGACTGCCATGAAGGCCCTGACTGCCATGAAGGCCCTGACTGCCATGAAGGCCCTGACTGCCATGAAGGCCCTGACTGCCATGAAGGCCCTGACTGCCATGAAGGCCCTGACTGCCATGAAGGCCCTGACTGCCATGAAGGCCCTGAATGCCATGAAGGCCCTGAATGCCATGAAGGCCCTGAATGCCATGAAGGCCCTGAATGCCATGAAGGCCCTGAATGCCATGAAGGCCCTGAATGCCATGAAGGCCCTGAATGCCATGAAGGCCCTGAATGCCATGAAGGCCCTGAATGCCATGAAGGCCCTGAATGCCATGAAGGCCCTGAATGCCATGAAGGCCCTGAATGCCATGAAGGCCCTGAATGCCATGAAGGCCCTGAATGCCATGAAGGCCCTGAATGCCATGAAGGCCCTGAATGCCATGAAGGCCCTGAATGCCATGAAGGCCCTGAATGCCATGAAGGCCCTGAATGCCATGAAGGCCCTGAATGCCATGAAGGCCCTGAATGCCATGAAGGCCCTGAATGCCATGAAGGCCCTGAATGCCATGAAGGCCCTGAATGCCATGAAGGCCCTGAATGCCATGAAGGCCCTGAATGCCATGAAGGCCCTGAATGCCATGAAGGCCCTGAATGCCATGAAGGCCCTGAATGCCATGAAGGCCCTGAATGCCATGAAGGCCCTGAATGCCATGAAGGCCCTGAATGCCATGAAGGCCCTGAATGCCATGAAGGCCCTGAATGCCATGAAGGCCCTGAATGCCATGAAGGCCCTGAATGCCATGAAGGCCCTGAATGCCATGAAGGCCCTGAATGCCATGAAGGCCCTGAATGCCATGAAGGCCCTGAATGCCATGAAGGCCCTGAATGCCATGAAGGCCCTGAATGCCATGAAGGCCCTGAATGCCATGAAGGCCCTGAATGCCATGAAGGCCCTGAATGCCATGAAGGCCCTGAATGCCCTGAATGCCATGAAGGCCCTGAATGCCATGAAGGCCCTGAATGCCATGAAGGCCCTGAATGCCATGAAGGCCCTGAATGCCATGAAGGCCCTGAATGCCATGAAGGCCCTGAATGCCATGAAGGCCCTGAATGCCATGAAGGCCCTGAATGCCATGAAGGCCCTGAATGCCCTGAAGGCCCTGAATGCCCTGAATGCCCTGAATGCCCTGAATGCCCTGAATGCCCTGAATGCCCTGAATGCCCTGAATGCCCTGAAGGCCCTGAATGCCATGAAGGCCCTGGATGCCATGAAGGCCCTGGATGCCATGAAGGCCCTGAATGCCATGAAGGCCCTGAATGCCATGAATGCCCTGAATGCCATGAAGGCCCTGAATGCCATGAAGGCCCTGAATGCCATGAAGGCCCTGAATGCCATGAAGGCCCTGAATGCCATGAAGGCCCTGAATGCCATGAAGGCCCTGAATGCCATGAAGGCCCTGAATGCCATGAAGGCCCTGAATGCCATGAAGGCCCTGAATGCCATGAAGGCCCCGAATGCCATGAAGGCCCCGAATGCCATGAAGGCCCCGAATGCCATGAAGGCCCCGAATGCCATGAAGGCCATGAAGGCCCCGAATGCCATGAAGGCCCCGAATGCCATGAAGGCCCTGAATGCCATGAAGGCCCTGAAGGCCCTGAAGGCCATGAAGGCCCTGAAGGCCATGAAGGCCCTGAAGGCCCCGAATGCCATGAAGGCCCTGAAGGCCCTGAAGGCCCTGAAGGCCATGAAGGCCCTGAATGCCCTGAATGCCCTGAAGGCCCTGAATGCCATGAATGCCCTGAAGGCCCTGCATATACATTTCAACTAGGTTGACCATGACCACATTATTTGTCTCGCCATGCTTATATTTTCCTTTGAAAGTCTAGTTGTGGGCGTTCAGCCCCGACTCCGTTTGGTAGATTAGGGCTTTCCAACAGGAAGCATCATGTGTGACATACGATGAACATACCCCAGACTTCATTGTTGTTCACCTGGCAGCTAATCTAACTGTCACATGTGTGTGCTATGTGTACTGACTTAGCATCGACTATTGTGCTCTTTCAGGCGAAATTGGTGGAGAAACTACAAGCTCATCCGGCGTTTCATGAGTATGTTACTGGAGAAAGTTTGGAAGAAGAAAGGCATGTGATAATGAAGCAGATCAAGGCTCTAGTGGAAATGCAGTTCAGTGAAGAAAGCTTTGGCAGGGAGTCTTATAAGGTTAGGCCTTTGCTATGTATGTCTTTATTCTCACTTCCTTGATGCTGAAAGCTGATGTTGATACTGTCCGTGATGATTGCCTGAATGGTGGCATGCTTAATTGCTTACTCACCTGGAACATGACTAAATTTAAGGGTTACTTTGTATTTTTAAGTCGCCTTGCGAATGTCTCATGTGACAAATAGTGTTAGTAGTGTTACTTATGAATACTAATACTTTGTAGCTTTTTATTTGTTGCGGGATGCAACTCCATTCAAACAAATTATTTTACAGGACATTTGCTGACGCTCACCTGCTATTTGCCACCTTATGACGCCCTACCAGCTGCAATATTGCCTAGTTTCCAGTACGGCGGCAGTAGTTCCCAGTAGTTTCCAGTCAGGTGGCAGTGAAAGGTCGGTGATGGATAATGCCTGCATTACTACAGAATAGTGTTATTTCATATATAGAAAAACAACCTTCGGTTATAGCCTATGTTTCGCTTATCAGATTTTGATGTGTGCCCAATGCAGTTAATCTGTATATGTGTATGTTTATGTTATGTGTGTGACATGTTTGCTATCTATTCACTTTATTTTTCACGATGTCGGGCTGTTTTCAGAGTCAGATGGAAGGGGAAGTGCTCGGGTGCTACAGCTGGTCGTTACAATGCAAGTACTACCTGCTGTTCAAATTTCCCGCTCTGGCCATAGCGGGGATGGGCACAGAACGCCACCAGGCTGTCCTGCAGGATCTACTGAGCATGAAGGTGAGATCATCCGAGAAACAATGGTGTCATGATTCACAATCTTTTGATTGGAATTTATTTGCAAATTGTTTGAATTGAATGCAGATTCCGTTACATGATCGATCAGATTGCTCATATCCAACAAGTTTTCTGTCGGCAGACCACCTGTTGTTTCGCGCTGACGGAGCTGTCGCACGGCTCGGACGCACGGCGCATGCGCACCACAGCCACGTTCGAGCCATCCAGCGGCCAGTTTGTGCTGCACACGCCCGACCAGCGGGCGGCCAAGTGCTGGATCGGCGGACTAGGTGGGTACACTAAACTGTGTGATGACTACTGTCTATTGACAACCGTCAAATGCGCGGAATCGACCAAGGAAATAGTTTCATTTCGGTCCGTTATTGAATGTTTATTTTTAGCAAGAGTAACTACTCATACATACTTCTTCGCAGGAGCGTCGCCACACAATTTTGTGTAGGGGGGGGGGGGGGGGGGGCAGTAGCCAGATGTTTGTTGGGCAGCCTGGTGTTTGCCCTCCCCCCTCCCCACTCCCATATGGGCTAATGTTTAAATCCCGCTAATCTGGTGGGACAGATCCTCCGGTGGCGACGCCCCTGCTTCTTCGTTATTTGTTGTTGGTGGTGTTTAGTGTAAACTAGATGAGATATGCAGTTTTCACATAGTCCTCAGCCTGCCGCTCGAGGTAACTTGTCTTTAACTGCCACTCACCTCTCTCTCTCCCACCCCTGCGCTGATCAGCGAAAACCACAGTGAACGCGGTGGTGTTTGCTCAGGTGTACACGGCGGACGGTGCGTGTCACGGTCTGCACGCCTTCCTGGTGCCGCTGCGGGACCCGCGCACACACCTGCCCCACCCCGGCTGCACTATCGGCGACATGGGAGTCAAGCTCGGACTCAACGGACTCGACAACGGGTGAGGCGCGCCGCGGGGCGGGGCGAGGCGAGGCGAGGGAAGATGGCGTCGCGCTGAGGTGGGTTGGATTCACCGAGATGTGCCTAGCCCAGTGTTACTGTTACCGGCAGAATCCGCACTATGCCGGTAGCATTGTTCGTAAAGAGTTTTTCACTAAATAGTATATTATAATGTCCAAAATGAAGAAATAACCAAAGATAGACGAAAGGATAACAAACACGGGAACCAGTACCGGGACGGGGGCGCACGCCGCGTGCGTGTGCCCCACGCGGGTCCCTTCGCAGTACTGACGCCTGGGCACGACACAAACGATATCGCGACAAAGCCAGGCCCACGTGGGCCTGACCCAGAAACGTGAAGCCCGGGTGGCCGCCGGTGTGGGGAAAAGTAAAGAGTGTGAGTAAAAGTAAACATATGACCTGTCAATAACTTGAACTAGCCGGCCCAGCTGTGTCCCTGGACGTCACCGGACGCAGCCGGGCACCACAGACCGCCCTAGCGCCAGGCGGTCAGAACCAGACACAAAGAGAATCATTTTCGTCCGTAGCCCCAAATTTGATGTGTTGGTGCCAAGGGTTACCTTCACCACTGGTCTGCATGTCGCGTATTTGATGGATGTTGGCAGATACGATCTGACTGGTGTCATTGCGATGACTGTTCTGCTATGTGATGCTCAAGTTCGGGTGTTGATGGCGGAAAGTAGGGTTTATTGTAGATTAACTTATTTCGGCTTCCTCAGGTTTGTTATGTTCGACAACTACCGCGTACCACGTGAAACTCTGCTTAACAAAAACGGCGACGTCACGGAAACGGGCGAGTACGTATCGCCTATCGAAAACGACAACGTGCGTTTTGGTGAGTGCAAATTAATACATATACCATGGAGCATAGGTGGGCACCGTTACTTCAAAATGTAACTTTGTTACTCGTTACTCCATTACTCCAAAAAAGTTACTCGTTACTCCGTTACTCCAAAAAAAAAGTTACTCGTTACTCCGTTACATCGTCAAAACGTGTAACGGAAGTTACAGTTACTCCGTTACTTTTGCAAAACGAAGTGATATCAATTCCGACAGATTGAAGATCGTTAAGTGAAACCGGTACCAATGTGTTTGTCTCGTGGACACGTCTCCCAATATGCAGCATGACCATCTTGGGTCACCACTTGACCTTGACCTGAGGTCAAATTTCTAAGTTGACCTTAACTGGTCAACGTGAATATATTTCGAAGCGCCATGGGGAGACGAACACGATGGCGTAAACATTATTGCCTTATCTTTATTAGGTAAAAAGGTATTTGCGAACAACTGTTTTACCATAAATAGCCTTTTTGACCTTTGATCACCTCTGGAGCCTAAACTAGTGACCTGGGCTACAATTTTAGGACACCATGGCGATTGCATATTTGAAGAGCTTTCGATTGATTTTTTCGTTTGTTCCTAGCTATCATAGTTCTCGAGATATTTTGGGGTTTCTGCAGTAAAGTACTTAAAAAAAAAATTGGTGCATATTTACCCCATTTTACATCGGAGATATTGACCTAGGGTCATGCAAATTTCGCAAAACCGAGTTTCCTACAGAACCTCCCTACCCTACAAATTTCGTTATTGTACCTCTTATGAGGGGCGAGATCTTGTGTGTGTGTGTGTGTGTGTGTGTGTGTGGGGGGGGGGGGGGGGGGGATCGACCCCCCCCCCCTCCAGTGCGTAGAATTATCAAGAGGCTCGCTACTCGTTACTCGAAGCTCGCCTTTATCATAAAATAGTGCTGCCAGCTTGCCGCCGGCCTATATCAGCTGACGAACATTGTCAACGGTTCGCGGCATCGGGATCGGGAGACAGCTACCTTTATCGCAGTCATTGCGCATTGCGCCGCATTAAGCAACAGGCAAACAGGTACGATATTTGGCAGCCCTTTACGCCATATGACATTCGATTTTTGCGTGTGTATGGCATTGATTGTACCGGTGCGAATAAACCCGGGCGTGAAGAGAAACAAATATAGGCAAAAAAGTAACGGAGTAACGGACTAAAAAGTAACGAAGCAACGGACCACAAAAGTGACTTCCGTTACTCGGTCCGTTACTGTAAAAAATGTAACTAGTCTGTTACATCGTTACTAAAAAGGTAACTTCGTTAGTAACGGAGTAACGGACCGGTGTCCACCTATGCCATGGAATATGGACCTCCTCGGCCAGTCATGGTCTTTTGTACTGTGTGAATCTTGTCACTGCTAGTTGCCTCTGTAAATCGCGCACTTTCGCGATTGTCCCGCGATCAACGTCGCGGGACAATCGCGTGTCTTGTCACGCGTGTTGTGTCATGCTTCTACGGCTGAAGCTATTGTCACCGTATCATTTCGAATTACTCCAAGATTTGTATTGTGCGGCTTCAGATATGTTTAAACATATTCATTTAGAACATGAACCGCACAGAGCATACCATGAGTCTCAGTAAAATGTTACCTTATCCCTCCGATGATATTCGTGCCACTGCAGGCTGTCCTAGCGCTGTCTGTGACCTGTGACCTCACCCTGTCTGTGGCCCTCCCTCTCCCCGTCTGTCAGCGATGTCGCTGGGCACGCTGTCCAGCGGCCGGGTGGGCATCACCTACATCTGCCAGGTGAACATGCGGCAGGCGCTGACGGTGGCGCTGCGGTACTGCGCCGCGCGCCGCCAGTTCGCCGGCGTTGACGCCGATACAGAGACGCCCGTCATCGAGTACCCACTGCTGGTTAGTCCCGGGGGGGGGGGGGGGGCTGGGGGCTGGCTGCGGGAGAGAAGTGTCGCTGGAATTCAGCCTCAGATGGGGCAGGCACAGATGACAGTGAAGGATTGAAAACGACATACGCAGGGCGCGTGATTTTTATTTATTTTTATTTTTTTATTTATTTATGTATTTATTGCAGATCTTTGTGGTATCCAATACATGATTGGCTGTTAGTCCACAGCGTCATACATAGTGTGCTGCCGTAGTCAAAACTCATACACTCATACACTAGTTCAAAATTTTCAGGTAAAAACACATACATAAGCACATAATAAAACTGCTGATTAAAAGAGCGATTCGTAAGCGAGTCGGCACCTGAGCCGTCACACAGCGGCACAAAACGCACACCGTTATGTCTGCTGACACTAAAGCTCCGACATCAATATGTCCTTCACGCACTTCTTGAAGGAACTGACGCTCGTGTTCCCACGGACATTGCTGTCAAGCTCATTCCATTTGCGCACGGCGCGGACAGGCACAGTCATCTTGGTCGCCTCCAAGCGGCAACGGTATGTCTCCAATAGCCCGACAGTGGTTGCTCGTGTCGTTCGCTCGGATACATCGGCTCGGTAAGATATGAGATCTTTAAGGCGCTGTGGCCTTAAGATCTCATATGGCTGTGGCCCCTGCTCTTATCTGTGGCTGTGGCCCCTGCTCTTGGTGTACCATCGAATGTCTCTGTACTCGACACAAGTACAGAACAGAAGTGTCTCTGTACAGAAGTGTCTCTGTACGAATGTCTCTGTACGCACAGTCTCTGTACTCAACTATTGTGTTAAATGGCATCCATCCAAGCTCCCGTCGTGCGGTTGAGATGTGTTCATGACGATGTTTTCTGGTCACGATCCGAGTTGCGAAGTTTATGACTTTGTCTATGCGGTGGCGCTGCTGCTGTGTAGGTGGTGCCCAAGCCGGCAGACAGTGTGTGATGTGTGGAAAGACGAGCGACTGAATGAGGTGTACCAATGTTTTCTGCGGGGGTGTCTCTGAGTTTGCTGATCGTTAGAAGGCTACCGTAGCAACGCTTCGTCACTTTACTGACCTGCCGCTGCATGTTCAGTTCCGGGTCCAAAAGCACGCCAAGAATTTTGATGCTTTGTGCTGGTTTCAAGTTCACACCGTCGAAACTGACCGAGAAATTGGAAGCTTTTTTGACCGACGATGCAGTTCCGAAAAGTATCAGTTCAGTTTTTGAGGGGTTCACTTTCAGACCATTGGAAGTGAACGATGCAGACAGCTCAGTCAGATCCGCCTCCACGGTGAGACGCAGCTCAGCCAGATCGGACGGTGTGGGCCGTGCGCTGTGGGTGATTTGTGAGTCATCTGCGTATGATACAACAGATGCGTGGCGCGACAGATGGCATGACAGGTCGTTGGTGAAAATGTTAAACATAATCGGGCCGAGGATGCTGCCTTGGACCACTCCAAAAGTCACTTCCGTAGTTGTGCTGCCCTCTACTGACTGTGTTCGGCCGGTAAAATAGTCCAAGAACCAATGAGTCGAAGTGCCGTACCAATTAAACTTTTTGAACAGCTCATTTCGGTCTACGCAGTCAAACGCTTTCGACAAATCACAGGAGGTTAAACACGTCACTCGCCCCTCATCCCTGTGAGCAGATATCGCACTAACAACATCGTGATTTGTGAAGTAACAGTGCAGGAAGCAGTCAAGTAGCATGATACGTTCTAGTCAGTCAGAATTTCAATCCGTAATTGGACTTGGTACCAGAAGACGTTGATAACGGTGACGTAGCATGTGTTGTAGCTAGTCAACCAGCATTGCAACTTCACACTGCGTGTGTCAGAAACGTGATCTTCTTTGTAGACCAACTATAAGTGTATCGTAATTATATTTTACAGCAATGGCGTCTGTTCCCGTACTTGGCTGCCAGCTACGTGTGGTACCATCTCTCGATGTACATCCACAAAGTCTACGATGGCTTCACCAGGCGCAAGTTGTCTGGAGACAACACTGCTGAAATGGTGAGCCGCGTACTGTCGTACTCGTGATACATACACTGGTCTAGCCGTGCTACGTGTGCGCAAGTACAGTTTAATGCTTACACGCACGGCGACAGCAGATTAGTATTGTAATGCATTTCGTTTCATTGCCGGGAATTCGGACAGTGAATATGGGTAAAATGGCCTTGAAACATTCCTATGTTTCGTCTTCCCCTGGACTCCTCTGCTAAACAATATGTATGACTTGAGGACAAGACTATTGTCCTAAGACACCAGGGCTTCTTGATAGAGATGCAAATTTCAGGATCACAGAGCCGGCGCTGGGCCCAAATTCAGGCCCGGCGTGCCTGAAGCTGTGTCTGAACTCAGGCTTGCCGGTCTGATGCCGGGTTCAGCACAAGTTATCAATTAAGAACAAAACTAAATAAATATAAATAAATATTGACAGAAGACAGAACATACATGCTTAAAGATCATGATAAATTGTGAAAAAACAATATACAACAGTAAAACACCATTATAACAAATAACAATGTTACAGCTTACAAATTAAAAGTGATAATTAGTACGACCTAGTAAGGAGTGGACACTGGACACACCATTGCAACGTAATAAATCTACAGGGTCAATTCATGATCAATTCATCAGCTCAGTAACTGCAGCAGTGTGAGATGCGAGTGCAGTCAAACAGAAACCACTACCCCAAATCATATTCCACTGTCATCACTAGTAACTAGATGGGGTGGGGGAAGAGCATACAATTTTATATTTAGTCATCCCATTGCCTCGGTCACCCCAAAATATTTTGTATAACAAATAAGTACCTATGGAACAAAACCACCTACCTATATGATAATTATTGTTAATACTATTGTAAATACATATTACTGAGAATGTTTATTGATACATATTTACTATTAGTTCCACATGAGAAAGGACATATTTCAAGTCATATCATTGTAGTTTTGGTAGTGAAACAAATATTGTATTTTATGCAATTACAATGATAAGGTGGAAAGACTGCCAAACACAAAAACACATTTTGCAAAGAAATCTTAAGTGGCCTAAGAATGCTTATCCAAGAATGCAAACCTGTCTAGTTCCACTTCAACTTCTTATCACAATAGCTCCATAATTTATATATGGCATTGCATAATTGCACGTGACACCCTCCCAACAAATCACCTTCCAAACCAATGCCAATCATACGTTCCAAACAATGTGTTTTGATGCGTCACATTTGCGACGAATTCGCCAGGCTGGGCCGTAAAAGAATCACGTGTGTCAATTAAGCAGCAGATCGATATTCGCGAATGTCGTCAACTTTGACAGATATTCACAACTTCATACCCTCAGAATCGCGACGCCTCAGAATTGCGTGAAGACAATTGTTCATGTTCGTATTCGAAAATAAGTTTTATCAAATCTAACCCTTAGGGCCAGTTCAAGTTTAAATATTTTTAAAGAAGTCCATCGGCCGGAATCCTCAATATGTTGACATTTTCATTTTTGGGATTTAAGTCATTTATGTGATAAGTTAGTCATTTCGGTGACGGGATTAATTGTGTGCGCCGTTTTGAACCAACGATTCGCAATTGTCAAATACTTCAGCCATTACGCGCAGCAGTGAAATTGTACGGCCTTGGCCTTGGCAGTGAAGTAGCTTTGTTTCTCTGTGCCCAAGGTCTGTATAAATCTGTGCCAAGGCCGTATAAGGGTGGCTCTGTGCGTGTGCTGCATTGATGTTAGTTATAGATATCTTGGCCTGGATAAGTGAGGAAACAGGATATTCTGTAATTTAAAACAGGTTGATTATTTGTATTTTCGTCATTCAAGATATGATTGTCACTCCCAATGTTTTTTAGTACGTTTGTCATGCTAAATGTCCAGTGAACGTGATTCTTATTCGGCGTATTTGCCTGCACTGTAAAATATCTTTGAAGGTAACGGAATAATGTAACTTCTGCTTCCGTTATCTTTCCATTATCTTGTCAGATTTTTCGACTTTTGCATTTGACTTTTGTCCTGGAATCGCACCAGTCCTGTCCGTCGATAACTTCGCATCTACTTGACATACGCTTTACGCTTGACGAGTGACTCCTGACGACGAAACCTCTCGGTTGGTGCCTGTTACACCCGACATCAGGTCGCCATATGACCTGCCAGGCCAATACAACGTAACGTACCCAAAACAGCGTATTATGTCAGTATTGCAAGGCTCAAAAGTAGTTTTTACAGGTCGAACCCCCACTTTTTAGATTTTTTTTATACGGAAGGACATCACTGGAACTCAATCATCAGACGAAACTTTTAATTTCAGATTTCCAACGGGTCAAGGTAACGGCGCAAAATGTAGGTCACGAGGTCACGTGACAACAGAAAATGAAAATAGAAAATCCGAGATTGCCAAATTGTTCTTTGACTAATCCCGATCCCAACAAAACAAAGTTATCAAAATCGCTTATTTAGTCTCGGAGTCATTGGTCGTCAAAATTAGGCCTGCACTTGGGCCTGAACTTGGGAAAATACGGAAGGCCGTATATTTTTTTTGGGGGGGGGATTTTTTGTTCACCACCAATTAATTCCCCGCCCTTGAAACACCCAATGCACAAGTTTCCAAGGCAATTACAAATGGTCGGACGGCACCCACCGGTTGTCTTACTGTGGAATGCCCCAGTGTCTTTTCTGATGGCGGCACGGACCGATCGATTAAGATCGCGATACTCCCGCGAGTCCCGTCCCATTTCTCTGAGTGCTTTACGGCGTCGAGCCATGTGTTCCTTTGTAGCATCAGAGACGGGGGAGCGGTCGGGTTCCCAATAGTTACTTTTTCACCGGTGCGTGCTGTTGAGAACTGGTAGGAACAGTGACAAAAACGCTTCCCATTTCTCAGTCACAGTAGCTGATCTAAATACCCCGACCCCCCCCCCCCCCCCCCCCAGTCACCACATGAAGTAAGTCATCAAGAAAAGTCCTGATGTCTATGCGTTTAAGACAGCAAGACATCATAGTAAAAGCTTTAACCCGGACACGAGGCACAGCAATGCGAACCTACGTTGCGAAAGAGCAATGTGAAAGCGAATAAACTTGTGAGGGCTAAAATTACAGAATTCAGTACAACAGTCATGCATGCTATCACAGTTCTCCACAAGACATGAAGGCCCCCTGAATGCCATGCAGGCCCCCTGAATGTCATGAAGGCCCCCTGAATGCCATGAAGGCCCCCTGAATGCCATGAAGGCCCCCTGAACCCCCTGAATGCCATGAAGGCCCCCTGAATGCCATGAAGGCCCCCTGAATGCCATGAAAGCCCCCGGAATGTCATGAAGCCCCCCGGAATGTCATGAAGGCCCCCTGAATGCCATGAAGGCCCCCTGAATGCCATGAAGGCCCCTGAATGCCATGAAGGCCCCCTGAATGCCATGAAGGCCCCCTGAATGCCATGAAGGCCCCCTGAATGCCATGAAAGCCCCCGTAATGTCATGAAGGCCCCCTGAATGCCATGCAGGCCCCCTGAATGTCATGCAGGCCCCCTGAATGCCATGCAGGCCCCCTGAATGCCATGCAGGCCCCCTGAATGCCATGAAAGCCCCCGTAATGTCATGAAGCCCCCCGGAATGTCATGAAGGCCCCCTGAATGCCATGCAGGCCCCCTGAATGTCATGCAGGCCCCCTGAATGCCATGCAGGCCCCCTGAATGCCATGCAGGCCCCCTGAATGCCATGAAAGCCCCCGTAATGTCATGAAGCCCCCCGGAATGCCATGAAGGCCTCCACAATGCAAACATCAAGCAGAGATTCAGTTGAAAACGTGGGCAATGTGGCGATTTGATGAAGAGAATAAACAGTACAGTAAAAAAAAACTAGCGCGACCGTGCTACTTCAGGCAGCGCCTTCATCGTCTCACAATTGAGGTCTCCACAGATCACAATGGATGCACGGATGCACTCGGATGGTTAATAGTAATGTATTGCAGCTGGGTCTCGAGGTCTTTAAAGTCAGCAGTCAGCATAGCAAAGGCGGCAGCTTCAAGGTCAGCGAAGTCAGCGAAGTCAGCAAGGCAGCTACAGTGTGTCTCGGCGGTCTGTAGAGTGACCCGATGACCAACTGACGCCCGCGGTCCAGCTTTACCATCATCCAAAGAACTTCTAGCTTGCTATCAGGAACGCGATTTGTACAAACTTGCAGTGGTGCTGCGGTGACACCTACCTTGAGCAGAGCCGCCACTCTGCCGCAGCCGCCAGGACGATCTACCCTGGTAAGATTGTATCCGGGGATCGTGATGAGGCGGCTGGGGTGGTGGGCTTCAACCAGGACAGCAGCATCACATCGTAACCGTGGCGATGGAGCTCCTGGGATAGCTCGAGTGTCTTCGGCTTCAGAGACTGGATGTTGAGCGCTCCGACCAGCAGGCCAGGTGACGCACCTGTTTGCTGAGGGCCGCGGTGTCGCCTCTTGTCACCTGTTCCCAGCTGCTGCGCGACCAATCAGCCCGGCCACGGCCGGTGGCGGGTGCGCCGCGAGTCGGAAGGCCGTCCGACACTGTCGGAATGCGACCCCGACTGGACCGGGCACGTATGACGTCACTGGAGATGACGTGGTGACGTCCTCTTTCTCTTCATCAGTGCAGGAAGGCGCTAGTCTAAAACACCGCTCACTTCACTCATGAGCAGCTGGCTAACAGTGTAGCTCCCTTGTGCGGTGTACAGGAAACCTGTACGGTTGATTCCTCCGAAGCGGCAGTATTGTAGTCGTCTTCTCAGATCTAAGAACTTCGCACCGTACGAACTGCACATGTGCGAGAGTTGCTCATTTAGACAGCACGCATTTTGGTGCACGTCTTTATCTAAATCGTGTCTCTCCTCGACAGAGCAGACGACGACATCCCTGACATTCAGCAACTTGCGTGACGATTCGATGGTTGTGGCTAGGCCTTCCAACGCATAGTCTACGCTTCTATGGGCTGCCAGGTATCGGCACTACCGACGTGTCCACGTCCCTGACTCCTACTTCTCGAACAGCTTCCTCCTTGTTCTTCTTCTGACCCCTTGTTCGGGACGTCCTCCATA
>JAXIVJ010013564.1:0-36831 GCA_036785665.1 Chirona hameri
TAAGTGACAGACAGAGTCTGCTCTATGTGACAGACAGAGTCTGCTCTAAGTGACAGACAGAGTCTGCTCTAAGTGACAGACAGAGCCTGCTCTATGTGACAGACAGAGCCTGCTCTAAGTGACATGCAGAGCCTGCTCTATGTGACAGACAGAGCCTGCTCTATATGACAGACAGAGCCTGCTCTAAGTGACAGACATAGCAAGCTCTAAGTGACAGAGAGAGTCTGCTCTATGTGACAGACATAGCAAGCTCTAAGTGACAGACAGAGTCTGCTCTATGTGACAGACATAGCAAGCTCTATATGACAGACAGAGTCTGCTCTAAGTGACAGACAGAGTCTGCTCTAAGTGACATGCAGAGCCTGCTCTATGTGACAGACAGAGCCTGCTCTATGTGACAGACAGAGCCTGCTCTAAGTGACAGACATAGCAAGCTCTAAGTGACAGACAGAGCCTGCTCTAAGTGACAGACATAGCAAGCTCTAAGTGACAGACAGAGTCTGCTCTAAGTGACAGACAGAGTCTGCTCTATGTGACAGACATAGCAAGCTCTAAGTGACAGACAGAGTCTGCTCTAAGTGACATGCAGAGCCTGCTCTATGTGACAGACAGAGCCTGCTCTATGTGACATACATAGCCAGCTCTAAGTGACAGACATAGCAAGCTCTAAGTGACAGACAGAGCCTGCTCTAAGTGACAGACATAGCAAGCTCTAAGTGACAGACAGAGCCTGCTCCATGTGACAGACATAGTGACATATAAGTGACAGACAGAGCCTGCTCTAAGTGACAGACATAGCAAGCTCTAAGTGACAGACAGAGCCTGCTCCATGTGACAGACATAGCAAGATATAAGTGACAGACAGAGTCTGCTCTATGTGACAGACATAGCAAGCTCTAAGTGACAGACAGAGCCTGCTCTAAGTGACAGACAGAGCCTGCTCTAAGTGACAGACATAGCAAGCTCTAAGTGACAGACAGAGTCTGCTCTATGTGACAGACATAGCAAGCTCTAAGTGACAGACAGAGTCTGCTCTATGTGACAGACATAGCAAGCTCTAAGTGACAGACATAGCAAGCTCTAAGTGACAGACAGAGTCTGCTCTAAGTGACAGACAGAGTCTGCTCTAAGTGACAGACAGAGTCTGCTCTAAGTGACAGACATAGCAAGCTCTAAGTGACAGACATAGCAAGCTCTAAGTGACAGACAGAGTCTGCTCTATGTGACAGACATAGCAAGCTCTAAGTGACAGACAGAGTCTGCTCCATGTGACATACATAGCAAGCTCTAAGTGACAGACAGAGCCTGCTCCATGTGACATACATAGCAAGCTCTAAGTGGCATGCAGAGCCTGCTCTATGTGCCAGACATAGCAAGCTCTATATGACAGACAGAGCCTGCTCTATATGACAGACATAGCAAGCTCTAAGTGACAGACATAGCAAGCTCTAAGTGACAGACAGAGCCTGCTCTATGTGACATACATAGCAAGCTCTAAGTGACAGACATAGCAAGCTCTAAGTGACAGACAGAGTCTGCTCTATGTGACAGACAGAGCCTGCTCTAAGTGACAGACATAGCAAGCTCTATATGACAGACAGAGCCTGCTCTATGTGACAGACATAGCAAGCTCTAAGTGACAGACATAGCAAGCTCTAAGTGACAGACAGAGTCTGCTCTATGTGACAGACAGAGCCTGCTCTAAGTGACAGACATAGCAAGCTCTATATGACAGACAGAGCCTGCTCTAAGTGACAGACATAGCAAGCTCTAAGTGACAGACATAGCAAGCTCTAAGTGACAGACAGAGTCTGCTCTATGTGACAGACAGAGCCTGCTCTAAGTGACATACATAGCAAGCTCTAAGTGACAGACAGAGCCTGCTCTATGTGACAGACATAGCAAGATATAAGTGACATGTAGAGCCTGCTCTATGTGATCAATGTGGCTCTTCCACTTAAGGTTTGTATACTACACCAAGATACTTTACAGTCTCAGTATTTGATAATGGCTTCATTCAAAATTACTTTAATCTTTACATCTTGATTACTAATATTATACAGTTGATAAAACGTCTTCCTCGTGTTCAAGGAAAGTGTATTTATCTGAAACCATTTGCAAAAAAAAAAATTGTGTGTAAATTTGAGTCTAGCATATTTTGTAGTTTTACTGCGTTATCGGCTTCAAAGAAAATTGCTGTATCGTCTGCATATAACACAGTTGATGCCTGTTTGCAAACATTAGGAAGATCATTTATGCACAAAATAAAGAGCAGGGATCCCAAAATAGATCCCTGTGGGACACCAATGTTTATTTTTTGAAAACTGGATTTTATATTGAGATATTCACCACACACTGATATCGATCATTTAAATACGATTCAATGCAATTTACAAATGTGTCCAAAAAGCCATATGCCCTGAGGTTGCTTAGTAGTATGCTATTTTCCACCGTGACAATTTTTTTTTTAGGTCTAAGTATATCCCACACGTAATATTGTTGTGCTCAAATCCTTTTAGGACTTTATCTTGTAGGAGGATCAGGGGCATATATGTGCAGTGGCCCTTTCTGAAACCGAATTGATTACAGCAAAGAATATCGTTATTTGAAATATGATCCATCATTCTATGATGTGTAATTTATTATCTCCAGAACTTTTGAAAAGTAGGGCAAGATGTTAATTGGCCGGCGGTTGTTCAAATTTTTATTATCTACCGATTTAAAGATCGGTCTAACCACTACAATTTTAAGTTTATTGGGAAATACTCCAGCTTGTAAGCAACAATTTAGAAAATGGACAATGTGGTGAATGATGGAATTATAAGTAAGTTTAAACAATTTATAATTAATGTTGTCAACACCGGCCCCTACATTTGTCATGTTTGTAACAACTTGTATAAGATCATTACTGTTTGTGAGCTCACCTTGATTTATTGTGTTATTACAAGTATTTACGAACGTTAAAGGGACACTCCCACCTTCCCAAAAGTTGTCAAATGTACGCCGCTTGTGGTGCAAAATATGAAGTAAGTACTGCCGAACACGATTATGACATTTGTTTCTCGCAAATAGTGCTCAATTTCATACAAAGTTAAGATTTATTATTTGGTTTGATGACGTCATATTGAACTCTAGAGAGCTATACAGAAATCCTTTACGCTGCCAAAATATGGCACAATTATTTCGAGACAATTCTGGCGGTTTGAATACAAAACAAACCAATTACCAAACCATTTGAAACACGCAAATATCTCCAAGTCTAACCTTAAAACAAGTCGACTATCATCACCATTTGGTAAAGAGAGATGACGTCATCGGCTTTAGACCCCTATTCAAATACATGTGGGGTTTATTCGTTACAATTGTCAAGACCAAGGTCGAATTTCTTTTGTATTAGACCTATGTGGTTGTTTTAACTGCTACCCTACTTAATTTCAATGCAAATCCAACAACATGGCTATCTCAACTCAAAACTAATGTTAAGGTGGGAATGTCCCTTTAACCCTATTTGTAACAGGGGGGCGGATTCCGCCCCCCCCCCCCCTCATCTTTTTGCAGATATCTCCAGAACGGCTGGGAGCAGGCCCATTAAATTTTGGGACTTTTCATAGAATTGAATACCACATTTGGAGTCAAAATTTTGAGTTCTTAACCTGAACAGAGGCGGTTCCAGGGCACAGTTTTGGGTGGGTTCGGAGGCGATATTTGGCGATAATACGGAAATGCGATCTTCACGGTTTCTTCCTAACTGCCTCAAGTATGAAGGAGTTACATCGGTTTACGGTGATTGCAACAAGTGAAAATTAGTTGATGTTAATGAAATATCATAAAAATGTCATGGCAGAGGCGGTTTCAGGGGCTTGAAAGGGGGGGGGGGGGGGGTTCCAGGAAGTATTCAATGCTTGGCGGGAAGCAAATAGAGCAATGTAAGGGGCATTTATAGCTATCAAGATGTAAAACATAGCTTCTGCTTCCATTATTTGCATAATTTATTACATATAGAGTTGTTTCAAGGGCGTGTTCAGGCACATGCAAAGGGGGTGACTGGCATGGTGATGACGATATGCCAGCGATAACAGCGCAATAGACGGTTAGCTTATAATGATATATGCATATATGAGACCATAAAAGGGAATAAAGTCATTTTTTCGCAGAGGCGCGCTCAAGAATGGAATAAAGGGGGTCATATTATTACAAGGACACTATGAGGCATGGGCGTACAATGACATAACATACTGCAGTTTTCGGATGAAACACGCACCACAGGCTACTCTACGAACGATTATAAGATAATAGGCGAGTCCAGGTAGGGTAAAAGGGGGTAAGCAATGTTAATTGAAGTTGTAAGTGAAATAGTCACTGTTGACTAGTTAGTATCATAATAGCGGATAATATGCTTATCAAAAGGTCTTGGGCCGCCACAATTTGGATCCTGGATACGCCTATGATGAAGTACAACATGCAAAAAGGAACTATCTACGATCAGTAACATATTTATAGTGCTGGGTATCAACTTGTCTGCGGTTAATATTGTTTTTTTCAATTTGACCTCCTTTTTCACTAACCTGGTACCGCCTATCGCAATTTTTTTTTTAATAACTGTTTTGTCTAATGTCACAATCACATACCATTTCATTTATTAAAAAAAAACATAAAAAATGGATTTATTACGCATTTACTTCACCCCCATATTGAGTGACCTGCACACGCCTATGATTTTTGAATTTTCAAATGCCACCATCATATATCAATTTCCAATTCAATCTCTATTGAATCGTATTAGTTGTGTTAAAATCGGTCGATAAACATGAAAGCTATGTTGGATCAAAAATACCACTACAATTTGTAGTTTTTGCCCCCCCCCCCCCCCTGTTGCCCCCCTATCCCAAATTTATATTTGTATTATTATTTAGAAATGTAGATCGTGTTGAGGGGAACCAAACACCGTTTCATTTTTGAAAATCGGACTGGTAGATCTCGAGATCTCCGGGGGGCGGAATCCCCCCCCCCCCTGTTACAAATAGGGGTAGTCAGGAGCCTGTTACAAATAGGGTTAAGGGGCTCTCAGAGCATGGGTCAATTGTACTTTGTAGTGCTTTCTCCACAGAGCTGAAAAATGTGTTAAAGCTATTAGCTATTTCGTTTGGGTTATCAACTTCAATATAGTTTTCATTCTTGAAGGAATTAGGTAAGCGACTTGTATTGCTTTTACCTATTGCATGCTCAGTAAGTATGTTCTTTATATTGGTTAGTGCTTGTGCGAGGAACATATTGTATAGGCAAATTATAATTAGTTTGATCATTTATGACCTCTTCCTCGAAATTAAAATATAATAGTACCAAAAAACGTTATATTAATATTTCGATCACATATCTTCATCGGAAATTATACATTACCAAAACAACAAAACAACATTGAACAACAAAACAACTTTGATGTTTTGGTAATGTATAATTTCTGATGAAGATCTGTGGTCGAAATATTAATATAACGTTTTTTTGGTACTATTATATTTTAATTTCGAGGAAGAGGTCATAAATGATAAAACTAATTATAATTTGCTCATTAAGTATGTTCCACATTTTCTTTGCAATATTTCTGTTTGTTTCAAGTTGAGTTTCTATGTATGTCTGTTTTGCATATCTTATAATCCCATTTAGGATGTTCCTATACTGATCATACTTTTTCTTGTTTTTGGTGAAGAATGTTTTTGCTTCAAGGCAAATAGCTTTGATCGGTGAATGATGGATGAAAGCATTGTAGGAGATATGCATGGCTTAATTTAACTTTTTTTCCGATTCGTTTTATGCTGATAACTATACGGATATTTTTGTTTCATCCTATCGCGCAATTCCGGGTAGCCGGCATAATTTAGAGGCGAAAGTTGTATGTGCCCGACACACCTGGACACGGTCCGCCCCGCTCACTGACGGCACCTGACCTTGAGTGCGACCGCTGCTACCGGCCGCAGGCCATCCTAGTGAGGAGCAAATAGTTTGCGTGTGAGAAAAAATAGTAGAGTGAGCGCCGAAGCGACTCGAACCCGGGCTACATTAACACAGTACTCAACACCATCTTGCGCCATTTCGCCCCGTCCCTCCACACTTTACTTCCACAGAAGAAGAAGGCACGTGCGACGCTGCGGACCGAGCCGGCACGGTCCAGTCGGTGAACTACCCCCAGAATTACCCGGACGGAAAGGACGCGTACTGGCACCTGGTGGCCGCCCATTCCGGGAGGACCTTCACGCTCACATTCCAGGACTTGGAGCTGGAGGATGACAGCACGTGTCAACACGACACGTTGGAAATCATGTGAGTGGGATACGGCGTGGAGTAAGTCCATTATAGTTCAAGGGAAATAATGACCTTTTTCCACACAAAAATGGAGTTAGCACTTGAAATCGCCAGACGAGACCAAAATATATTGTAAATTCGTCACATTTTGCATGAAAACTTTCCTACCGAAAGATATTTCAAGTTAAAGTTGATGAGCGTTCCTCACTTTTAACGACCGGTACTTGCAAGTACTTTGGTCCTCATCGAACTGCGGGCTTTTCCTGTATTGTTTTTTTACGCAATGGAGTGGAAAATATATTGTGCGTTCTGCTTGTTGTGATTATATACCCGGCGATCTTCTAAAACTAACAGCGATTGGAAAAAGTGGCAATAAAATCGGAAGCTCATCGATGCACATCAACGGCGGCATAGTGGTTGCGACCCTCAATTTTTGAAAATCGATTCATTTGTTTTCAACATTAGGAGTATTGTATAATTTGTCTGTGGCTGTATATAACACTATGCTGTATATTATCATGAAAAATAAAATAAAAATCCCCAAAAAACTAACAAACAATAACACAAAACTGGCAATTAAATCGGAAGCTCATCGATGCACATCGACGGCGACCTATTTAGCGTCGGCGATTTGTTTACAAAGTCATTGTCATGCTTCTCGGCGCACTTAACCATTGTGGCGAGATGTTCCTGATTAGTATACCCAAGTCCCGTAGCAGGCTTTGTTAATGACGTCACTGGTGCCATTCTTGTGTAGCATTGCAAAATATATCTGGTTCTGAATTGAAAGCTAATTAAAGACTTATTCAAATTATTGTTTTTAAGTTTGAATTTTCTTGTTAATCATTATTAAAGGTATTTTATCACTGTATTTCATAGTAGTTGACATTTCAGAAACTTGTGACGTAATAATATTGCATCCAATATGCATTTCCCTCACATTTTGCTATTGTGGCGCAGTGCCGAGTGCTTTGCGAATACTAACTTGCCTGGGGTTCAATTCATTCCGCCCTTATTTTATTCGAGTTGGTATAGTTTGCATGTTATTGTTATTCATGACTTATACTGATAGTCAGTCATGCATCACGGATGCTTCACGGATTGCTTCACGGATCAGAGCGCTGCTCGAACGCACGCTAGTAGCGCTTTCGTTCTCCATGGCAACCAGGCGTGAGCCAATGAAAAGCCAGAACGTATTCCCTTTCTGACTTTTGATTGGCTGACGCCTGGTTGCCATGGAGAACGAAAGCGCTACTAGCGTGTGTCCGAGCAGCGCTCAGTTTGATCGGAAACGTCACAGAGCCTCCAAAAATGCCGCACTCGATGTAAACAATGGTAGGGAAGGACGAATTTGTCAATGACATTCATGAAGTACACAAGGTACTTGTTTTGTATTTTTTCCAAACTTACAACTTTGAATTTGGGAATCATTTTATTTAATTCTTAAATTTAAATAAAATAATTTTAAAACCATAACGGTAGCCTAAGAAATTGTTGCTAACAAAATTAGGTCATTATTTCCTTTTAAAGGGATTATACGGGTTTCCGTCCTGAAAGTAAATGCACCCTTTTGCAGTTGTATGAGCTTTAAACACGTTTAAGACATATAACAGGGACCTCAATGCTTATTTAGTCTATTATTTCAGCAATTATCAGCGTTAAAACTTGGGCGTTTTTCGAGACTAGTATCATATAACGAGTACTTGATCGGCACTACTGTCGACCACTTTTATCTCAAGATCAATTTTAGAGTTTTGAATTATCTGCAAGTCCTACACTGGATCACAAAATTATTATGCAATTCAAAACTGACGGGACTTCGTATTACTACACACTGTTCGTTGAGGTTTTGTGTTTTGTGGTTGTCTTATCTCTGGCCTTTAGCGTTGTGAATTTGGTGGTGGCGTATTAATTTTTTGGCATGAAAATTCATGAAAAATATCGAATTTTATGGGAAAACTAGGTAACTGCTGCTGTCGTTGGAACAAAACAAGTTTATTTTCTTTCAAATATTGTTTATTTTACCGGAAATATGCCATAAGCGATGTGTTTTTATTAGCATAAAAGAGATGACTGGCTCTGCCTCAGCCGGTCCTGCAGAAAATACGCGGTGGCATCACCGCGCACTTTATTTATTTATTTATTTATTGACCTCGTAGTAGCCGTCCCCTATACATGGCCGAATCCAAAGGGGCTATTCCTGGCACAGAGTCACACAATGATGGCGTTGAAGTGGGTAAAATACAAGCATACAGTACAGTTAAAAGTAGAAATGAACATATCACAGTCTGCGTCACATCAGATCAGCCCATCAGCGGCGATCGTCATCGTTACCAGACACCAGTCACCTCTTCAATGCGCGCTTAACCCTATGTGTAACAGGGGGGCGGATTTCGCCCCCCCCCCCCCCCCCCCCTCATGTTTTTGTTTTTTGTTCATGTTTTTCGCATTTGGAGTCAAAATTTTGAGTTCTTAACCTGAACAGAGGCGGTTCCAGGGCACAGTTTTGGGTGGGTTCGGAGGCGACATTTGGCGAAAATACGGAAATGCGATCTTCACGGTTTCTTCCTAACTGCATCAAGTATGAAGGAGTTACATCGGCTTACCGTGATTGCAACAAGTGCAAATTAGATGATGTTAATGAAATATCATACAAAATTGCATGGCAGAGGCGGTTTCAGGGGCTTGAAAGGGGGGGGGGGTTCCAGGAAGTATTCAATGCTTGGCGGGAAGCCAATAGAGCAATGTAAGGGGCATTTATAGCTATCAAGATGTAAAAGATAGCTTCTGCTTCCATTATTTGCATAATTTATTACATATAGAGTTTCAGGGGCGTGTTCAGGAACATGCAAAGGGGGGTGACTGGCATGGTGATGACGATATGCCAGCGATAACGGCGCAATATACGTTTAGCTTATAATAATAGATGCACATATGAGACCAGAAAAGGGAATAAAGTCATTTTTTTGCAGAGGCGCGCTCAGGAATGGAAGACAGGGGGTCATATTATTGCAAGGAAACTAGGAGGCATGGGCGTACAATGACATAACATACTGCAGTTTTCGGATGAAACACGCACCACAGACTACTCTACGAACGATTATAAGATAATAGGCTAGTCCAGGTAGGGTAAAAAGGGGGGTAAACAATGTGAATTGAAGTTGTAAGTGAAATAGTCACTGTTGACTAGTTAGTATCATAATAGCGGATAATATACTTATCAAAAGGTCTTGCGCCGCCCTAGTTTGGATCCTGGATACGCCTATGATGAAATACAACATGCAAAAAGGAACTATCTATGATCAGTAACATATTTATAGTGCTGGGTAGCAACTTGTCTGCGGTTAATATTTTTCCCAATTTTACCCCCCTTTTTCACTAACCTGGTACCGCCTATGGCAAAACAATATGATTTATAACTGTTTTTCTAATGTCTCAATCACATACCATTTCATTTATAAAAAAAAAAACACCAAAAAATGGTTTTATTACGCATTTACTTCACCCCCATATTGAGTGACCTGCACACGCCTATGATTTTTGAATTTTCAAACGTCACCGTCATATATCAGTTTCCGATTCAATCTCTATCGATTCCTATTAGTTGTGTTAAAATCGGTCGATAAACATGAAATCTATGTTGGATCAAAAATACCACTAAAATTTGTAGTTTTTGCCCCCCTGTTGCCCCCCTATCCCAAATTTATATTTTGTTTATTATTTATAAATGTAGATCGTGTTGAGGGGAACCAAACACCGTTTCATTTTTGAAAATCGGACGGGTAGATCTCGAGATCTCCGGGGGGCGGAATCCGCCCCCCCCCCTGTTACAAATAGGGGTAGCCAGGAGCCTGTTACAAATAGGGTTAAACAATGTGATAGTCATGACGGTAAACTCAGGTGGCAGCGAGTTGTACTGGTCAGCGGCACGATACACGAACTGCCTTTTACCAGCTGCTGAGCCGCGTATGTTGGGGAGACTCAGCAGGTCGTCTCTACAGGTGCTACGCACGTGGTTGGGTCGCTCGCGGTTTGTACGGAATTGGATGGCCAGAGACTCAGGCTGCCCAGTGCGACGGACCTTGTGGAGCAGTGTCAGTGTGTGATGGACGACCAAGTCCGGGGAATCCAGCCAGCCCAGGTCCTCTCGCACGCCAGAGATGTGATCGAATTTGCGCTTTCCAGAAATGATGCGAACTGCAAAGTTGAATATTTTTTGGATGGTAGCCAGATTTTTTTCCAGAACCGTTACCGTACACTGCGAGTCCGTAGCGGATATGCGAGAAGACCAGGGTCGAGACGAGGGTGGGTAGGCAGCCGGGTGGTAGGAAGTGACGTAGGTGAGAGATGGCGGTCAGGATGCCAACACACCTCCGAGACAGCTGCTCAACGTGTGAATCCCAAGAAAGATAACGGTCGAAAGTGATACCGAGATTTTTGGCTTCGTTACCGGGGACGAGGTCCGTGTTGCGAAATTTCACTGTGAACGAGGGCATGTTGCGTAAGTTTTGCCGAGTGCCGATAGGGAGAAGCTCAAATTTTGTTTCGTTTACTTTAAGACCGCTTGACCGAAAGTACGCGTCCAGGGAGGATAGGGCTGCTTTCATGTCACCGATCAGAGCCGGAAGGGCGGATTTTTGGCCAGAGACGAGAACCTGGGTGTCGTCGGCATATTGCGTGACAAAAGCGCCAGCGGCATGCAGGCTGAGGTCATTTGCAAATAGAGTAAAGAGTAGCGGGCCGAGAGCCTTGGAAAACTCCCTGAGTGATTGGACGAGATGCCGATATCAATGTTGAGGAGAGACTGACGCTCTGCGTATGGCCGGACAGGTAGTTAGCAAACCAGGAAGTGTCGATGCAGTAAAGCTGCAATTTGGGTAGCAGTTTGGCATGATCGATGACATCGAAGCAGCGAGTCAAATCGATAAGACAAAGGAGCGAAATTTTACTTTGATCCATGTTCGAGTCTCAGTGTCACTCCGCTGTGCACACGACGACGTCTCAGAGAGGACTGTATTTGTAACGGTAATGGCGGACGTGTGCGACACTGGCGCCATCTCTACACTGGTGTCGGCGGTACTAAACATAGTACCGCCACCACCCGCACACCCCCTCACCAGTCGGTGACCGATGGCTAGCATCGAACACCGGCTGTACAATCAGGCCTCGGCATATATGTACAACGATTTCAGGCCATCAACCCCCACCCCCCACCAGCGACAGCCAGCCGGCACGTTTCGATCAGGCGATCGGGCGGTCGCCGCTGGCGCTGAGACCGGCGCGGCGGCGGCGGCGGTGACGACGGCGACGTCTGCGCGCACGGCTCGGGCGCGGGTGGCTGGTCGTCGGCAGGCGTGTCAGCGGTGCGAGGCGAGGGCTCGCTGGCGTCCGGCGCAGCGTGACCGTATCGCCGGCGCAGGAACCGCCGGTTTCGGGTAAGCACGCGGCCGCTCGGCATTCTCACATAATACCGGCGGTGTGGGCCCACCTCCGCTATTACGCCAAAACGGTCCCACCGTTTGGTGGCGTGGTCCTGGATAACGACCTGGTTGCCGACCGTCAGGCCGCGGAGATCGGTGGCGCGCCGGTCGTAGCGCTCCCGGGCCTCGTCTTGGCGGTCGGCGGCCACCGCGTCGGCATCGTCGGCGGCGCGCTGCCAGCAGGGCGCGAACGAGCGCCGGTGAGCCGGGATCATGTCCCGCACCGGCTGGCCGAGCACGATCTGTGCAGGTGATCGGCCGTCCGGGCCTGGCGTGTTCCGGTACTGCAGAGTGCCACGGACCCAGGCGTCGTGGTCCATCGTAGCGTCCCGTTCATTCCACACGCGGCGGATCAGTTTGGCCGCGTACTTCACGCCTGCCTCGGCGCGCCCGTTCGACTGCGGGTAGTGCGGCGACGAGGTTCTGTGTTGCACGCCCCACTCCTTGAGGAACACAGCGAGAGCGCGCGACGTGAACTGTGGCCCGCCGTCGGACCATAGCACCTCGGGGACACCAGCGATGCAAAAGATGCCCCGCAGCTCTCTCACGAGCAGGGCAGCGGTTGCGGTCTGACCAAGGGGGCGGACGAATTGCCACCCCGAGAATGGGTCGACCGCTAGCAAGTAGTGCCGGCCGGCGTGCTCGAAAAAATCGGCACACAGGTGCTGGAACGGCCGGTCCGGTGCCTCACGGGTCCGGTACGTCTCCTGCGGGTGGGACGGCAGCTCGCGTTGGCATGGCTGGCAGCTTTTCGTGACGTTGTCCACATCGTTACTTAGCCCCGGCCAGTACACGATCCGGCGGGCACGGCTCGTCGTTTTTTCGCGCCCCTGGTGGCTGGCGTGCAGCTCGGCGAGCACGGCCGCGCGCATCGGGCGGGGAATGACGAGCCGGCAGCCGCACACGACCAGTCCGTCCTCGACGGCGAGACGGTCGTGGACCGGCCAGTAGGGCCGCATGAGCGACGGCAGGTCGGACTTCTGGGACGGGAAGCCGTCCATCACGGTCTGTAGGAGCAGTCGGGCCTCCTCGTCTCGGTCCGCTGCTCGCCGTACCTCGTCCAGCCGGAGGTCGGTGCAGAGCTCGGCTGCCTCGCTGAGAACGACGGCGGAGACGGTGGCTGCTGACCTGTCCTCGGCCAGCTCGTCCTCTGCGGTGGGCGGGTCCACCGGAGACCGGGAGAGGGCGTCCGCCGCCTGGTGCTCCGTCCCGCGCTGCCATCTGGCGGTGAAGTTCATCATGGACAGTTTCTGGCGGAGGCGCTGGAGGCGCGGGTTTTCAATTTCATCGAGGTTCTTTGAGTTTAGGATCGGCACGAGAGGGCGATGGTCGGTCAGAACGTCGAACTCTGGGAGCCCGCTGAGAAAGAGGCGGCACTTGTGGCACGCCCAGGCCACTGCCAGCAGCTCCAGCTCGATGGTGGCGTAGCGGCTCTCCGCGTCCGTCAGGAACCGAGAGCCGGCCTGGACCACACGCCAGGTGCCGTCCGGCTGTTTTTGCTGGAGGAGGAACCCGAGCCCCTTCAGACGGCTCGCGTCGGTCGACAGCAGGGTAGGGCGTGTCTGGTCGAAGAAGGCCAGCGTGCGAACGGAGCCCAGTGCTGCCCGCGCCTTCTCGAACGCCGCCTGGTGGCCGCTGTCCCAGACGAAGCTTCGTTTCGCGCTCAGTAGGTGGCGCAGCGGTTCCAGATGTGCGGCAGTGTCCTCCGAGAAGGGAGCCACCTGGTTCGCGAGGCCGAAGAAGCTGTGCAGCTCCGTCAGCGAACTCGGCGCCGGGAACGCAGCGATGGCCTTCGTCAGTGCCGGGTCTGGTGTGTACCCGCTGTCGGCCACGATGAAGCCGGCGAACTTGACGCTCTGCCTCTGGTGCTGAGTTTTCGCCGGGTTCAGCGCCACCCCGCGGTCCCGGCACCGGGTCAGGAACTCGCGAACTCGGGCGGCGTGCTCTTCCTTCGTCTTGCTGTAGACGATGACGTCATCAACGACACGCTGGACGCCGTCCATGTCGATGAAGCACTCGTCCATCCGTCTGTTGTAGTGTTCGCTGATGGATGATATGCCGTACGGCGCGCGGAGGTACTGATATCTCCCGAAGGGCGTGATGAACGTCGTCAGGTGGCGTGACGACTCGGTCAGAGGACACTGGTGATATCCCTTGGCCGCGTCGAAGACACTGAACCACCGGGCCTCAGACGCCACGATCGATGCAACGCACTCAGCTGGCGTGCTGGACTGGTACAGCTCCCTTTTCACGGACTGGTTGAGCTTGGTGAGGTCCACGCACAGACGGATGCCTCCGTCTTTCTTCGGTGCCACAACGATGGGCGCGCACCAGTCAGTCGGCACTGTCACCGGAGCGATGATGCCGTCCCGCTCCAGTCTGTTGAGCTCCTCTCGGAGCGTCTCTCGCATAGACAGCGGGATTCGGCGAGGTGCGTGCACCGCGAATGGGGTAGCGTTCCTCTGAAGGTGGATCCGGAACTCCCCGCCCGGCATAGCCCTGACGACACCATCCAGTACATCGGCGAATTCGTGTAGCGGATTCTCAGCAGACGCAGCTTGTCTCGTATCGGTCGGCGGCGCTGTAGTCGGATCGACCGAAGTAGGTGGCAGCACGCTCGCTGCCGGCCCGGCCCGCGGCGGCGCCGGCGGCGGCGACGGTGACGGCCGGCGGTGGCCGTGAGCGGCGGCGGCGGCCGGCGGCGGCGGCGCCGCTGTCCCACCGCGGCCGGGCTCGGCGGCTGACAGCGGCGCGGTCGATGTGGCGACGGTGGCGATCTGCTGCGGGTAGGTTGCCGGCACAAGGCGTAGGGACCGAGCGGTCCTCCAGGAGAGTAGCAGGCGGGGCACGCCTGGAATAATGTGTACCGTGTCGCGCACGGTCACATCACCCAGGCTTATGCGCACTGGCAGGCTGCCACGAGACCGGACCGTGTGCCCGTCGACAGCGCGAGGGTTGGTTGTCGGCGGCCGGAGGTTGTTGTTAAGTTCGTCGATTTTGGGCGCGAAATCCAGGCCTGCCACCGATACGTCAGCTCCGGTGTCAGGGAGAGCGTCCATCTCCGCCGTCTGTCGACCTGTGACGGTCACGCGGACGGTCGGTGCCGACCCGCCCGCGGTCGTCGCGGTCGTGGCCATGGTGATGGCGGATGCCGACGACTCGTACGGGCGTCGGGCGCTGCGGCACATCCGTGACAGGTGGCCCAGTCGTCCACAGTTATAACATGGGCGGTTGGCCGCCGGGCATCGGGCTGAACGGCTGTGCCGCTCACCGCAGTTACGGCAGGCCGCCGGAGCGTCGTCCATCTCCGGTTCGGCGACCTCTGATCCCAGCCTGCGCCGGGGAGGGGTGGGACTCCGAGACTGAAATCGGACACCGCGGCTCCCCTGGCGTCGGCGGTTCTGGGCGGGGGCGTCGCCGCGGAGACGCGGCGTGCTGCAGGCGGACACGGCGTCCGCGTCGCTGCCCGTGATGGTCGTGACGTCACGAGCGGCGGCCTCTTCTGACCGGCAGATTTGCGTGGCCTGTTGCAGCGACAGCAACGGCACCGCGCACAAGCGTTTGATGGTGGCTGGGTCACGCAGACCGACCACCATCCGATCACGGATTAGAGAATCCCTGCAGTGGTCACAGAAACCGCAGTCCCTGCTTAAGTCGCGCAGACGCGTGGCGAAGTCATCAAATGACTCGCCGTTGAGCTGCGCGCACATGTTAAATGTCCTCCGCTCTATCACCTCGTTCACCTGGCCGCGTGCGTAGCGCTCGAGGTGCGCCAGGACGGCGGACAGGTCGTTGCGTTGGGCCGCTGGCGCGTCGGAATTTGCCACGACAGTCAGGGCCTCGTCCGACATGCAGGTGCGGAGGATTGCCATCTGCAGGGCCGGAGGCTTGCTCGACAGCCCTGCCAGCATGGCGTAATCATCCCACCGCTGGCGCCACAGCCGGTAAGAGGCGCCGCGGTCGCTGGTCAGCTCCAGTCGGTGGGGTTTGGCGTCCCTCGCCATCGACGGAGAGACGGCACTGTGGACGGCACTGTGGGCCGCTGATTGCGTCACTGGTTGGTCCTCGTCGTCACTCGGCATCGGTATAGTTACTGAGGCGGGGTCGCTCCCCTCGGACCCTGCCGGCTGCGCCATGTTCGAGTCTCAGTGTCACTCCGCTATGCACACGACGACGTCTCAGAGAGGACTGTATTTGTAACGGTAATGGCGGACGTGTGCGACACTGGCGCCATCTCTACACTGGTGTCGGCGGTACTAAACATAGTACCGCCACCACCCGCACAATCCATGGCGGAGAACGCACGGTCTGAGATGTTGATGAGGGCTGTCTCGGTAGAGTGCCGGGGCCTGAAACCGTGCTGGGATGGGGAGAGGAGATGGTTGGATGCGAGGTAGTGGTGGAGCTGGTGCTGTACCACCTTCTCCACTACCTTCGCCATGACAGGAAGGATTGAGATGGGACGGAAGTTGGAAGGATTGTTAGGATCCCCGGACTTGTGTATCGGGTGTACCAGGGCATGCTTCCAGACTGCTGGGACTTCGTTAAAAGTGATGCTAGAGTTGATGATGTGCAGTAAAAGAGGGCCGATGGTGTCGAATGAAAGTTTAAAAATGCGAATGCAAAGACCGTCGTTGCCACACGCGGATGTGTTGCGCATGTTAAACATGATGAGGTGCAAATTACTGAGGGTGATGGGTTGCAGGGGGTAAAAGCGCAGGCGCCTACGCGCGGCAGCCGCACCGGCACCTCCTGGACGGCACCGAGCGCGGACACCTCTGCCGCCACCCGTGGGCCGACGCCGACAAAATAATCATTCATGACGTCGGGAGTGACAGCTGGAAGCATGTCAGTGATGATGTGACGCATGTGCCGCCAGAGGGCGCTAGGCCATCGTCACGGATCCTGTCGGTGATATCGCACCTGCTGTCCGCACGAATTGCTGAGCGCACCTCCCGATTGAGTTGGCGGTACTCGGTGGAGGCGTGCCCACCGGCACGCAGAGCTACGCCTCTACGGACAATCAGGTCACGGGTCTGGTCGGATACAGGCGGAGCCACCGGGTGCCTAAGCCTAACATCTCTAAAAGGGGCATGTCGATCGATAACAAGCCGTACCCGGCTGGAAAACAGCTCCCACTTCACCGCAACCGAGTTAGTGGCGAGCACAGCGGACCAATCGATAGCAGCCAGATCGCGATGGTAGGCATCAGTGTCAATGCGACGCAGCACTCGAGCACGCACGACAGTAGGTCTATGGCGAGGCTTAGGTAGTTTAAAAGACATCCGGATGAACTTATGAGGGCTAAAATGACAGTGACGAGTACCAGTGTTGTGAACAAGATCACGGTTGATGATAAAAACGTCTAAAAGTGAGCCTGACGAGAACGTGGGTTCAGTGACGGTTTGTGTGAGTGAGTAGACAGATAAAAATGCGGACAGTCTGCGACGTGCAGGAGCGTTAACATCACCTAACATATTACAGTTAAGGTCACCTGTGATCACAACGGCACAATCGGGATAGTTCAAAATCACGTGCTGATACTGCCACTCCAAATCGTCGAAGTCGGCATCCAGTGCAGCGGAAGTGTTCCTGGGCTGGCGGTAAACGGCGCCGATCACTACCTTGTTGCGATCCCATCGGAACAAGCTCCACAGCGACTCAAGTCTACTCAGGTTGTTGGCGGAGGCGGGGACACCGATCTTCTTTACCTCGATGCCGTCGCGGGAGAGCACCGCGACTCCGCCGTACCCCTTGGGTGCAAACTTGCGGTGAATGAATTTTGGAATGTCCTTAAATGCAGAAGAATGGAATTTGGAATGTCCTTACGTGCAGAAGAGGTAATTTCCAGAATAATGTGGCTACCGTGGGACTTCTACCACCTTTATAAGTACGTTTTACTATGTAACTCAATTATTCTGGGGAAAAAAACGTATCATCCTTGTAATGGTCAGATGCTATGTATGGAGTACCCTAGTTACGTTTAGATGAACCTGACGCACACCTGACGCACACCTGACGCACCGTTCTCGGCCAGTCGTTAGGGGACAATAAATCTTTCGCGCAAATTTTAGAATCGGGAAGCATATATTAATTCCCTGCAGACTTACAACAATCCGAATATCACATGCCTATTATCCCGGAGCATACATTGTACCTCACACTCCCACCAGTAAGTACCATCGCCTCCCAGTGGTGTTGTATTGGGGTTTTAGGGCGCCGCAACTCTTGTGGTTATATGAACACCTCCCCATTAACAGTAGCATCAACACCTGATAAACAGACATCCCAACTCCTCCCCTCCGATCCGGCGCTCCCCCAGCTTACCCCTGCTGTACCCCCCCCCCCCCCCCCACACACACACACACACACACACAAACGATCCGGCGCTCCCCCAGCTTACCCCTGCTGTACCCCCCCCCCCCCCCCCACACACACACACACACGATCCGGCGCTCCCCCAGCTTACCCCTGGTGTACCCCCCCCCCACCCACACACACACACACACACACGATCCGGCGCTCCCCAGCTTACCCCTGGTGTACCCCCCCCCCCCCCCTCCCCCCCCCCCAAACACACACATACACACGATCCGGCGCTCCCCCAGCTTACCCCTGGTGTACCTCCCCCCCCCCCCACCCCCACATACACACACACGATCCGGAGCTCCCCAGCTTACCCCTGGTGTGCCCCCCCCCCCACACACACACACACGATCCGGCGCTCCCCCAGCTTACCCCTGGTGTACCAACCCCCCCCCCCCCACACACACACACACACGATCCGGCGCTCCCCAGCTTACCCCTGGTGTACCCCCCCCCCCCACACACACACACACGATCCGGCGCTCCCCCACCTTACCCCTGGTGTACCCCCCCCCCCCCTCCCACACACACACACGATCCGGCACGCCCCCAGCTTACCCCTGGTGTACCCCCCCCCCCCACACACACACACACACACGATCCGGCGCTCCCCCAGCTTACCCCTGGCATACCCCCCCCCCCCCCCCCCTCCCCCCCCCCCCCCCACACACACGATCCGGCGCTCCCCCAGCTTACCCCTGGTGTACCCCCCCCCCACACACACACACGATCCGGCGCTCCCCCAGCTTACCCCTGGTGTACCCCCCCCCCCCCACACACACACGATCCGGCGCTCCCCCAGCTTACCCCTGTTGTACCTCCCCCCCCTCACCCCCACATAACACACACGATCCGGAGCTCCCCAGCTTACCCCTGCTGTGCCCCCCCCCCCCCCCCCACACACGATCCGGCGCTCCCCCAGCTTACCCCTGGTGTACTCCAACCCCCAACCCCACACACACACACACGATCCGGCGCTCCCCAGCCTACCCCTGGTGTACCCCCCCCCCCCCACACACACACACGATCCGGCGCTCCCCCACCTTACCCCTGGTGTACCCCCCCCCCCCCACACACACACACGATCCGGCGCTCCCCCAGCTTACCCCTGGTGTACCCCCCCCCCCACACACACACACGATCCGGCGCTCCCCCAGCTTACCCCTGGTGTACCCCCCCCCCCCACCCACACACACACACGATCCGGCGCTCCCCCAGCTTACCCCTGGTGTACCCCCCCCCCCCCCCACACACACACACGATCCGGCGCTCCCCCCAGCTTACCCCTGGTGTACCCCCCCCCCCCCCCCCCACACACACACACACGATCCGGCGCTCCCCCAGCTAACCCCTGCTGTACCCCCCCCCCCCCCCCCCCCCCTCCCCACACACACACACACGATCCGGCGCTCCCCCAGCTTACCCCTGCTGTACCCCCCTCCCACACACACACACACGATCCGGCGCTCCCCCAGCTTACCCCTGGTGTACCCCCCCCCCCCCCCACACACACACGATCCGGCGCTCCCCCAGCTTACTCCTGGTGTACCCCCCCCCCCCACACACACACACGATCCGGCGCTCCCCCAGCTTAAACCTGGTGTACCCCCCCCCCCCCACACACACACACGATCCGGCGCTCCCCCAGCTTACCCCTGCTGTACCCCCCCCCCCCCCCACACACACACACACACACGATCCGGCGCTCCCCCAGCTTACCCCTGCTGTACCCCCCCACACACACACACGATCCGGCGCTCCCCCAGCTTACCCCTGGTGTACCCCCCCCCCCCACACACACACACGATCCGGCGCTCCCCCAGCTTACCCCTGGTGTACCCCCCCCCCCCCCCCACACACACACACACCCACCCCCACACACCCCCACGATCCGGCGCTCCCCCAGCTTACCCCTGGTGTAGCCCCCCCCCCCACACACACACCCACACGATCCGGCGCTCCCCCAGCTTACCCCTGGTGTACCCCCCCCCCCCCCACACACACACACACGATCCGGCGCTCCCCCAGCTTACCCCTGCTGTACCCCCCCCCCCCCCCCCCCCCCCACACACACACGATCCGGCGCTCCCCCAGCTTACCCCTGGTGTACCCCCCCCCCCCCCCCCCACACACACACACACGATCCGGCGCTCCCCCAGCTTACCCCTGGTGTACCTCCCCCCACACACACACGATCCGGCGCTCCCCCAGCTTACCCCTGCTGTACCCCCCCCCCCCTCACACACATGATCCGGGGCTCCCCCAGCTTACCCCTGGTGTACCCCCCCCCCCCCCACGCACACACACACACACGATCCGGCGCTCCCCCAACTTACCCCTGCTGTACCCCCCCCCCCCCAACACACGATCCGGCGCTCCCTTACCCCTGGTGTACCCCCCCCCCCCCTTCCCACACACACACACACGATCCGGCGCTCCCCCAGCTTACCCCTGGTGTACCCCCCCCCCCCCCCCCCCCCCCACACACACACACACACGATCCGGCGCTCCCCCAGCTTACCCCTGGTGTCCCCCCCCCCCACACACACACACGATCCGGCACTCCCCCAGCTTACCCCTGGTGTACCCCCCCCCCCCCACACACACACACATACGATCCGGCGCTCCCCCAGCTTACCCCTGGTGTACCCCCCCCCCCCCCCCACACACACACACGATCCGGCGCTCCCCCAGCTTACCCCTGGTGTACCCCTCCCCCCACACACACACACGATCCGGCGCTCCCCCAGCTTACCCCTGCTGTACTCCCCCCATACACACACACACGATCCGGCGCTTCCCCAGCTTACCCCTGCTGTACCCCCCCCCCCCCCCCCCCCCTTCACACACACACACGATCCGGCGCTCCCCCAGCTTACCCCTGCTCCCCCCCCCACACACACACACACGATCCGGCGCTCCCCCAGCTTACCCCTGGTGTACTCCCCCCCCCCCCCACACACACACACACGATCCGGCGCTCCCCCAGCTTACCCCTGGTGTACCCCCCCCCCCCCCCACACACACACACGATCCGGCGCTCCCCCAGCTTACCCCTGGTATACCCCCCCCCCCCCCCACACACACACACACGATCCGGCGCTTCCCCAGCTTACCCCTGCTGTACCTCCCCCCCCCCCCACCCACACACACACACACACACGATCCGGCGCTCCCCCAGCTTACCCCTGGTGTAACCCCCCCCCCCCCCCCCACACACACACACACGATCCGGCGCTTCCCCAGCTTACCCCTGATGTACCCCCCACACACACACACACACGATCCGGCGCTCCCCCAGCTTACCCCTGGTGTACCCCCCCCCCCCCACACACACACACGATCCGGCGCTCCCCAGCTTACCCCTGGTGTACCCCCCCCCCCCCCCACACACACACACGATCCTGCGCTCCCCCAGATTACCCCTGGTGTACCCCCCCCCCCCCCACGCACACACACACACGATCCGGCGCTCCCCCAGCTGACCCCTGGTGTACCCCTACCCCCCCCCCCCACACACACACGATCCGGCGCTCCCCCAGCTTATCCCTGGTGTACCCCCCCCCCCCCCACACACACACACACACGATCCAGCGCTCCCCCAGCTTACCCCTGGTGTACCCCCCCCCCCCACACACACACACGATCCGGCGCTCCCCCAGCTTACCCCTGCTGTACCCCCCTCCCCACACACACACACGATCCGGTGCTCCCCCAGCTTACCCCTGGTGTACCCCCCCCCCCCCCACACACACACACACGATCCGGCGCTCCCCCAGCTTACCCCTGTTGTACCCCCCCTCCCCCCTCACACACACACACACACGATCCGGCGCTCCCCCAGCTTACCCCTGGTGTACCCCCCCCCCCCCCCACACACACACACACACGATCCGGCGTTCCCCAGCTTACCCCTGGTGTACCCCCCCCCCCCCCCACACACACACACACACGATCCAGCGCTCCCCCAGATCACCCCTGGTGTACCCCCCCCCCCCCCCCCCACACACACACACGATCCGGCGCTCCCCCAGCTTACCCCTGGTGTCCCCCCCCCCCACACACACACACGATCCGACGCTCCCCCAGCTTACCCCTGGTGTACCCCCCCCCCCCCCCCCACACACACACACACGATCCGGCGCTCCTCCAGCTTACCCCTGGTGTACCCCCCCCCCCCCCACACACACACACACACGATCCGGCGGTCCCCCAGCTTACCCCTGGTGTACCCCCCACCCCCACCCACCACACACACACCCGATCCGGCGCTCCCCCAGTTTACCCCTGGTGTACCCCCCCCCCCCCCCCCCCACACACACACACACGATCCGGCGCTCCCCCAGCTTACCCCTGGTGTACCCCCACCCCCCACACACACTCACGATCCGGTGCTCCCCCAGCTTACCCCTGGTGTACCCCCCCCCCCCCCACACACACACACGATCCGGCGCTTCCCCAGCTTACCCCTGCTGTACCCCCCCCCCCCACACACACACACACGATCCGGCGCTCCCCCAGCTTACCCCTGGTGTACCCCCCACACACACACACACACGATCCGGCGCTCCCCCAGCTTACCCCTGCTGTACCCCCCCCCCCCCCCCCCACAACCACACACGATCCGGCGCTCCCCCAGCTTACCCCTGGTGTACCCCCCCCCCCCACACACACACACGATCCGGCGCTCCCCCAGCTTACCCCTGGTGTACCCCCGCCACACACACACACACACACACACACACATACGATCCGGCGCTTCCCCAGCTTACCCCTGCCTACCCCCCCCCCCCCCCCCCCCCGCCCACACACACACACGATCCGGCGCTCCCCCAGCTTACCCCTGGTGTACCCCCCCCCCCCCCCCCCACACACACACACGATCCGGCGCTCCCCCAGCTTACCCCTGCTGTACACCCCCCCCCCCCCCCGCAACAACACACGATCCGGCGCTCCCCCAGCTTACCCCTGGTGTACCCCCCCCCCCCCCCCCCACACACACACACACGATCCGGCGCTCCCCCAGCTTACCCCTGGTGTACCCCCCCCCCCCCCACACACACACACAAGATCCGGCGCTCCCCCAGCTTACCCCTGGTGTACCCCCCCCCCCCCCGCACACACACACGATCCGGCGCTCCCCCAGCTTACTCCTGGTGTACCCCCCCCCCCCCCCCACACACACACACACACGATCCGGCGGTTCCCCAGCTTACCCCTGCTGTACCCCCCCCCCCCCCCCCACACACACACACACGATCCGGCGCTCCCCCAGCTTACCCCTGGTGTACCCCCCCCCCCCCCACACACACACACGATCCGGCGCTCCCCCAGCTTACCCCTGGTGTACCCCCCCCCCCCCCACACACACACAAGATCCGGCGCTCCCCCAGCTTACCCCTGGTGTACCCCCCCCCCCCCCCCCGCACACACACACGATCCGGCGCTCCCCCAGCTTACCCCTGGTGTACCCCCCCACACACACACACACGATCCGGCGGTTCCCCAGCTTACCCCTGCTGTACCCCCCCCCCCCCCACACACACACACGATCCGGCGCTCCCCCAGCTTACCCCTGGTGTACCTCCCCCCCACACACACGATCCGGCGCTCCCCCAGCTTACCCCTGCTGTACCCCCCCCCCCTCCCACTCACACACACGATCCGGCGCTCCCCCAGCTTACCCCTGGTGTTCCCCCCCCCACGCACACACACGATCCGGCGCTCCCCCAGCTTACCCCTGCTGTACCCCCCCCCCCACAACCACACACGATCCTGCGCTCCCCCAGCTTACCCCTGGTGTACCTCCCCCCCCCCCCCCCACACACACGATCCGGCGCTCCCCCAGCTTACCCCTGGTGTACCCCCCCCCCCCCCACACACACACACACATACGATCCGGCGCTTCCCCAGCTTACCCCTGCTGTACCCCCCCCCCCCCGCCCACACACACACACACGATCCGGCGCTCCCCCAGCTTACCCCTGGTGTACCCCCCCCCCCCCCCCCACACACCCACACGATCCGGCGCTCCCCCAGCTTACCCCTGCTGTACCCCCCCCCCCCCCCCCACACACACACACACAACCACACACGATCCGGCTCTCCCCCAGCTTACCCCTGGTGTACTCCCCCCCCCCCCACACACGATCCGGCTTCCCCAGCTTACCCCTGCTGTACCCCCCCCCCCCCCCCCCCCCACAACCACACACGATCCTGCGCTCCCCCAGCTTACCCCTGGTGTACCTCCCCCCCACACACACACGATCCGGCGCTCCCCCAGCTTACCCCTGGTGTACCCCCACCCCCCACACACACTCACGATCCGGTGCTCCCCCAGCTTACCCCTGGTGTACCCCCCCCCCCCCCCACACACACACACGATCCGGCGCTTCCCCAGCTTACCCCTGCTGTACCCCCCCCCCACACACACACACACACACATACACGATCCGGCGCTCCCCCAGCTTACCCCTGGTGTACCCCCCCCCCCCCCCCCCCACACACACACACACACGATCCGGCGCTCCCCCAGCTTACCCCTGCTGTACCCCCCCCCCCCCCCCACAACCACACACGATCCGGCGCTCCCCCAGCTTACCCCTGGTGTACCCCCCCCCCCCCCACACACACACACACGATCCGGCGCTCCCCCAGCTTACCCCTGGTGTACCCCCGCCACACACACACACACACACACACACACACACACACACACACACACACACACACACACACACACACACACACACACACACACACACACACACACACACACACACACACACACACACACACACACACACACACACACACACATACGATCCGGCGCTTCCCCAGCTTACCCCTGCTGTACCCCCCCCCCCCCACACACACACACACACACAAACGATCCGGCGCTCCCCCAGCTTACCCCTGCTGTACCCCCCCCCCCCCCCCCCCACACACACACACACACGATCCGGCGCTCCCCCAGCTTACCCCTGGTGTACCCCCCCCCCCCACCCACACACACACACACACACACACACGATCCGGCGCTCCCCAGCTTACCCCTGGTGTACCCCCCCCCCCCTCCCCCCCCCCCCAAACACACACATACACACGATCCGGCGCTCCCCCAGCTTACCCCTGGTGTACCTCCCCCCCCCCACCCCCACATACACACACACGATCCGGAGCTCCCCAGCTTACCCCTGGTGTGCCCCCCCCCCCCACACACACACACACACGATCCGGCGCTCCCCCAGCTTACCCCTGGTGTACCACCCCCCCCCCCCCCCCACACACACACACACGATCCGGCGCTCCCCAGCTTACCCCTGGTGTACCCCCCCCCCCACACACACACACGATCCGGCGCTCCCCCACCTTACCCCTGGTGTACCCCCCCCCCCTCCCACACACACACACGATCCGGCACGCCCCCAGCTTACCCCTGGTGTACCCCCCCCCCCCCACACACACACACGATCCGGCGCTCCCCCAGCTTACCCCTGGCATACCCCCCCCCCCCCTCCCCCCCCCCCCCACACACACGATCCGGCGCTCCCCCAGCTTACCCCTGGTGTACCCCCCCCACACACACACACACGATCCGGCGCTCCCCCAGCTTACCCCTGGTGTACCCCCCCCCCCCACACACACACACGATCCGGCGCTCCCCCAGCTTACCCCTGTTGTACCTCCCCCCCCTCACCCCCACATAACACACACGATCCGGAGCTCCCCAGCTTACCCCTGCTGTGCCCCCCCCCCCCCCCCACACACGATCCGGCGCTCCCCCAGCTTACCCCTGGTGTACTCCAACCCCCAACCCCACACACACACACACGATCCGGCGCTCCCCAGCCTACCCCTGGTGTAACCCCCCCCCCCCCCCCACACACACACACACGATCCGGCGCTCCCCCACCTTACCCCTGGTGTACCCCCCCCCCCCCCCCACACACACACACGATCCGGCGCTCCCCCAGCTTACCCCTGGTGTACCCCCCCCCCCCCCACACACACACACACGATCCGGCGCTCCCCCAGCTTACCCCTGGTGTACCCCCCCCCCCCCCCCCCCCACCCACACACACACACGATCCGGCGCTCCCCCAGCTTACCCCTGGTGTACCCCCCCCCCCCCCCACACACACACACACACACGATCCGGCGCTCCCCCCAGCTTACCCCTGGTGTACCCCCCCCCCCCCCCCACACACACACACACGATCCGGCGCTCCCCCAGCTAACCCCTGCTGTACCCCCCCCCCCCCCCCCCCCCTCCCCACACACACACACACGATCCGGCGCTCCCCCAGCTTACCCCTGCTGTACCCCCATCCCACACACACACACACGATCCGGCGCTCCCCCAGCTTACCCCTGGTGTACCCCCCCCCCCCCCCACACACACACACGATCCGGCGCTCCCCCAGCTTACTCCTGGTGTACCCCCCCCCCCCCCCCACACACACACACACGATCCGGCGCTCCCCCAGCTTAAACCTGGTGTACCCCCCCCCCCCCCCACACACACACACGATCCGGCGCTCCCCCAGCTTACCCCTGCTGTACCCCCCCCCCCCCCCCCCACACACACACACACGATCCGGCGCTCCCCCAGCTTACCCCTGCTGTACCCCCCCACACACACACACGATCCGGCGCTCCCCCAGCTTACCCCTGGTGTACCCCCCCCCCCCCCCACACACACACACGATCCGGCGCTCCCCCAGCTTACCCCTGGTGTACCCCCCCCCCCCCCCCACACACACACACACCCACCCCCACACACCCCCACGATCCGGCGCTCCCCCAGCTTACCCCTGGTGTAGCCCCCCCCCACACACACACACCCACACGATCCGGCGCTCCCCCAGCTTACCCCTGGTGTACCCCCCCCCCCCCCCCCACACACACACACACGATCCGGCGCTCCCCCAGCTTACCCCTGCTGTACCCCCCCCACACACACACACACGATCCGGCGCTCCCCCAGCTTACCCCTGGTGTACCCCCCCCCCCCCCACACACACACACGATCCGGCGCTCCCCCAGCTTACCCCTGGTGTACCCCCCCCCCCCCCACACACACACACACACCCACCCCCACACACCCCCACGATCCGGCGCTCCCCCAGCTTACCCCTGGTGTAGCCCCCCCCCCCCCCACACACACACCCACACGATCCGGCGCTCCCCCAGCTTACCCCTGGTGTACCCCCCCCCCCCCCCCCCCCACACACACACACGATCCGGCGCTCCCCCAGCTTACCCCTGCTGTACCCCCCCCCCCCCACACACACACACGATCCGGCGCTCCCCCAGCTTACCCCTGGTGTACCCCCCCCCCCCCACACACACACACGATCCGGCGCTCCCCCAGCTTACCCCTGGTGTACCTCCCCCCCACACACACACGATCCGGCGCTCCCCCAGCTTACCCCTGCTGTACCCCCCCCCCCCCCCCTCACACACATGATCCGGGGCTCCCCCAGCTTACCCCTGGTGTACCCCCCCCCCCCCACGCACACACACACACACGATCCGGCGCTCCCCCAACTTACCCCTGCTGTACCCCCCCCCCCCCCCCCACACACGATCCGGCGCTCCCTTACCCCTGGTGTACCCCCCCCCCCCTTCCCACACACACACACACGATCCGGCGCTCCCCCAGCTTACCCCTGGTGTACCCCCCCCCCCCACACACACACACACACACACGATCCGGCGCTCCCCCAGCTTACCCCTGGTGTCCCCCCCCCCCCCACACACACACACGATCCGGCACTCCCCCAGCTTACCCCTGGTGTACCCCCCCCCCCCCCCACACACACACACACACATACGATCCGGCGCTCCCCCAGCTTACCCCTGGTGTACCCCCCCCCCCCCCCCCACACACACACACACGATCCGGCGCTCCCCCAGCTTACCCCTGGTGTACCCCTCCCCCCACACACACACACGATCCGGCGCTCCCCCAGCTTACCCCTGCTGTACTCCCCCCATACACACACACACGATCCGGCGCTTCCCCAGCTTACCCCTGCTGTACCCCCCCCCCCCCTTCACACACACACACGATCCGGCGCTCCCCCAGCTTACCCCTGCTCCCCCCCCCCCACACACACACACACGATCCGGCGCTCCCCCAGCTTACCCCTGGTGTACTCCCCCCCCCCCCCCACACACACACACACGATCCGGCGCTCCCCCAGCTTACCCCTGGTGTACCCCCCCCCCCACACACACACACACGATCCGGCGCTCCCCCAGCTTACCCCTGGTATACCCCCCCCCCCCCCACACACACACACACGATCCGGCGCTTCCCCAGCTTACCCCTGCTGTACCTCCCCCCCCCCCCCCACCCACACACACACACACACACGATCCGGCGCTCCCCCAGCTTACCCCTGGTGTAACCCCCCCCCCCCCCCCCCCCACACACACACACACACGATCCGGCGCTTCCCCAGCTTACCCCTGATGTACCCCCCCCACACACACACACACGATCCGGCGCTCCCCCAGCTTACCCCTGGTGTACCCCCCCCCCCCCCCCACACACACACACACGATCCGGCGCTCCCCAGCTTACCCCTGGTGTACCCCCCCCCCCCCCCCCCCCACACACACACACACACGATCCTGCGCTCCCCCAGATTACCCCTGGTGTACCCCCCCCCCCCCACGCACACACACACACGATCCGGCGCTCCCCCAGCTGACCCCTGGTGTACCCCTACCCCCCCCCCCCCCCCACACACACACACGATCCGGCGCTCCCCCAGCTTATCCCTGGTGTACCCCCCCCCCCACACACACACACGATCCAGCGCTCCCCCAGCTTACCCCTGGTGTACCCCCCCCCCCCCCACACACACACACGATCCGGCGCTCCCCCAGCTTACCCCTGCTGTACCCCCCTCCCCACACACACACACGATCCGGTGCTCCCCCAGCTTACCCCTGGTGTACCCCCCCCCCCCCACACACACACACACGATCCGGCGCTCCCCCAGCTTACCCCTGTTGTACCCCCCCTCCCCCCTCACACACACACACACACGATCCGGCGCTCCCCCAGCTTACCCCTGGTGTACCCCCCCCCCCCCCCCCCCACACACACACACGATCCGGCGTTCCCCAGCTTACCCCTGGTGTACCCCCCCCCCCCCACACACACACACGATCCAGCGCTCCCCCAGATCACCCCTGGTGTACCCCCCCCCCCCCCACACACACACACGATCCGGCGCTCCCCCAGCTTACCCCTGGTGTCCCCCCCCCCCCCACACACACACGATCCGACGCTCCCCCAGCTTACCCCTGGTGTACCCCCCCCCCCACACACACACACGATCCGGCGCTCCTCCAGCTTACCCCTGGTGTACCCCCCCCCCCCCCCCCCCACACACACACACACACGATCCGGCGGTCCCCCAGCTTACCCCTGGTGTACCCCCCACCCCCACCCACCACACACACACCCGATCCGGCGCTCCCCCAGTTTACCCCTGGTGTACCCCCCCCCCCCCCCACACACACACACACACGATCCGGCGCTCCCCCAGCTTACCCCTGGTGTACCCCCACCCCCCACACACACTCACGATCCGGTGCTCCCCCAGCTTACCCCTGGTGTACCCCCCCCCCCCACACACACACACACGATCCGGCGCTTCCCCAGCTTACCCCTGCTGTACCCCCCCCCCCCCACACACACACACACGATCCGGCGCTCCCCCAGCTTACCCCTGGTGTACCCCCCACACACACACACACACGATCCGGCGCTCCCCCAGCTTACCCCTGCTGTACCCCCCCCCCCCCCACAACCACACACGATCCGGCGCTCCCCCAGCTTACCCCTGGTGTACCCCCCCCCCCCCACACACACACACACGATCCGGCGCTCCCCCAGCTTACCCCTGGTGTACCCCCGCCACACACACACACACACACACACACACACATACGATCCGGCGCTTCCCCAGCTTACCCCTGCCTACCCCCCCCCCCCGCCCACACACACACACGATCCGGCGCTCCCCCAGCTTACCCCTGGTGTACCCCCCCCCCCCCACACACACACACACGATCCGGCGCTCCCCCAGCTTACCCCTGCTGTACACCCCCCCCCCCCCCCCCGCAACAACACACGATCCGGCGCTCCCCCAGCTTACCCCTGGTGTACCCCCCCCCACACACACACACACACGATCCGGCGCTCCCCCAGCTTACCCCTGGTGTACCCCCCCCCCCCCCCCCACACACACACACAAGATCCGGCGCTCCCCCAGCTTACCCCTGGTGTACCCCCCCCCCCCCCCCCCCGCGCACACACACACGATCCGGCGCTCCCCCAGCTTACTCCTGGTGTACCCCCCCCCCCCCCCCCCCACACACACACACGATCCGGCGGTTCCCCAGCTTACCCCTGCTGTACCCCCCCCCCCCCCCACACACACACACACGATCCGGCGCTCCCCCAGCTTACCCCTGGTGTACCCCCCCCCCCCCACACACACACACGATCCGGCGCTCCCCCAGCTTACCCCTGGTGTACCCCCCCCCCCCCACACACACACAAGATCCGGCGCTCCCCCAGCTTACCCCTGGTGTCCCCCCCCCCCCCCCCGCACACACACACGATCCGGCGCTCCCCCAGCTTACCCCTGGTGTACCCCCCCACACACACACACACGATCCGGCGGTTCCCCAGCTTACCCCTGCTGTACCCCCCCCCCCCCCCCCCACACACACACGATCCGGCGCTCCCCCAGCTTACCCCTGGTGTACCTCCCCCCCACACACACGATCCGGCGCTCCCCCAGCTTACCCCTGCTGTACCCCCCCCCCCCCCCCCCCCCCCCCCCCCCCCCCCCCCCCTCCCACTCACACACACGATCCGGCGCTCCCCCAGCTTACCCCTGGTGTTCCCCCCCCACGCACACACACGATCCGGCGCTCCCCCAGCTTACCCCTGCTGTACCCCCCCCCCCCCCCCACAACCACACACGATCCTGCGCTCCCCCAGCTTACCCCTGGTGTACCTCCCCCCCCCCCCCACACACACGATCCGGCGCTCCCCCAGCTTACCCCTGGTGTACCCCCCCCCCCCCCACACACACACACACATACGATCCGGCGCTTCCCCAGCTTACCCCTGCTGTACCCCCCCCCCCCCCCGCCCACACACACACACACGATCCGGCGCTCCCCCAGCTTACCCCTGGTGTACCCCCCCCCCCCCCCCCACACACACACACGATCCGGCGCTCCCCCAGCTTACCCCTGCTGTACCCCCCCCCCCCCCACACACACACACACAACCACACACGATCCGGCTCTCCCCCAGCTTACCCCTGGTGTACTCCCCCCCCCCACACACGATCCGGCTTCCCCAGCTTACCCCTGCTGTACCCCCCCCCCCACAACCACACACGATCCTGCGCTCCCCCAGCTTACCCCTGGTGTACCTCCCCCCCCCCACACACACACGATCCGGCGCTCCCCCAGCTTACCCCTGGTGTACCCCCACCCCCCACACACACTCACGATCCGGTGCTCCCCCAGCTTACCCCTGGTGTACCCCCCCCCCCCCACACACACACACACGATCCGGCGCTTCCCCAGCTTACCCCTGCTGTACTCCCCCCCCCCCCCCCCCCACACACACACACACACATACACGATCCGGCGCTCCCCCAGCTTACCCCTGGTGTACCCCCCCCCCCCCCCCACACACACACACACACACGATCCGGCGCTCCCCCAGCTTACCCCTGCTGTACCCCCCCCCCCCACAACCACACACGATCCGGCGCTCCCCCAGCTTACCCCTGGTGTACCCCCCCCCCCCCCACACACACACACGATCCGGCGCTCCCCCAGCTTACCCCTGGTGTACCCCCGCCACACACACACACACACACACACACACACACACACACACACACACACACACACACACACACACACACACACACACACACACACACACACACACACACACACACACACACACACACACACACACACACACACACACACACACACACACACACACACACACATACGATCCGGCGCTTCCCCAGCTTACCCCTGCTGTACCCCCCCCCCCCCCGCCCACACACACACACGATCCGGCGCTCCCCCAGCTTACCCCTGGTGTACCCCCCCCCCCCCCACCCACACACACACACGATCCGGCGCTCCCCCAGCTTACCCCTGCTGTACCCCCCCCCCCGCAACCACACACGATCCGGCGCTCCCCCAGCTTACCCCTGGTGTACCCCCCCCCCCCCCACACACACACACGATCCGGCGCTCCCCCAGCTTACCCCTGGTGTACCCCCCCCCCCCCCCCCACACACACACACAAGATCCGGCGCTCCCCCAGCTTACCCCTGGTGTACCCCCCCCCCCGCACACACACACGATCCGGCGCTCCCCCAGCTTACTCCTGGTGTACCCCCCCCCCCCCCACACACACACACACGATCCGGCGGTTCCCCAGCTTACCCCTGCTGTACCCCCCCCCCTCCCCCCCCCACACACACACACACGATCCGGCGCTCCCCCAGCTTACCCCTGGTGTACCCCCCCCCCCCCCACACACACACACACGATCCGGCGCTCCCCCAGCTTACCCCTGGTGTACCCCCCCCCCCCCCCCACACACACACACACAAGATCCGGCGCTCCCTCAGCTTACCCCTGGTGTACCCCCCCCCCCCCCGCACACAACACACGATCCGGCGCTCCCCCAGCTTACCCCTGGTGTACCCCCCCCCCCACACACACACACGATCCGGCGGTTCCCCAGCTTACCCCTGCTGTACCCCCCCCCCCCCCCCACACACACACACGATCCGGCGCTCCCCCAGCTTACCCCTGGTGTACCTCCCCCCCCCACACACACGATCCGGCGCTCCCCCAGCTTACCCCTGCTGTACCCCCCCCCCCCCCCCCCCCTCCCACTCACACACCACGATCCGCGCTCCCCCAGCTTACCCCTGGTGTTCCCCCCCCCACGCACACACACGATCCGGCGCTCCCCCAGCTTACCCCTGCTGTTCCCCCCCCCCCCACAACCCACACACGATCCTGCGCTCCCCAGCTTACCCCTGGTGTACCTCCCCCCACACACACACGATCCGGCGCTCCCCCAGCTTACCCCTGGTGTACCCCCCCCCCCCCCCACACACACACACACACATACGATCCGGCGCTTCCCAGCTTACCCCTGCTGTACCCCCCCCCCCCCCCCGCCCACACACACACACACACGATCCGGCGCTCCCCCAGCTTACCCCTGGTGTACCCCCCCCCCCCCCCCACACACACACACACGATCCGGCGCTCCCCCAGCTTACCCCTGCTGTACCCCCCCCCCCCCCCCCACACCACACACACACACAACCACACACGATCCGGCTCTCCCCAGCTTACCCCTGGTGTACTCCCCCCCCCCCACACACACGATCCGGCGCTCCCCCAGCTTACCCCCTGCTGTACCCCCCCCCCCCCCCACAACCACACACGATTCCCTGCGCTCCCCCAGCTTACCCCTGGTGTACCCCCCCCCCCCCCCCTCCACACACACACACGATCCGGCGCTCCCCCAGATTACCCCTGGTGTACCCCCCCCCCCCCCCACACACACACACACACACGATCCGGCGCTCCCCAGCTTACCCTGCTGTACCCCCCCCCCCCCCGCAACCACACACGATCCGGCGCTCCCCCAGCTTACCCCTGGTGTACCCCCCCCCCCCCCCCCCAGTCAGTTGACGTCTGACCGCCGCCCGGTGCGGACGTGTGCGCGTTCCTCTCGTGCTCGTTCAACCCGCGCGTGTGGTGTTTCACGTGCGCAGCAGCGAGCCAGTGAAGTGAAACCGTTCACTGTAAAATAGAGCCGGGCGGCGGGCAGTGCTACTCAAGACAGACTTGTTGCAAACATGGAAGAAATTCGAGGTGCACTGAGAGAGCTGTTCCTGGATGCGGACTTAGTCCAGCGCCTTCAGGAGCTCGTGTCACCCGGAGTGGAGGCTGCTGTCTCCCGAGCCATGGAGCAGCGGGATGCGAAGATCGAGGCTCTGGAAAAGCAACTTACTGCCACCCAGGACAAACTGATCTCCACCCAGGTAATACTGCCAGCCACGCAGGGAAAACTGACCGCAGTGGAAAATCAGGCAGATCAACTGGATACGGACAATCGCAGGAACTGCCTGGTGATAAGTGGCGTGCCCGAACTACCTGAGGAGAGCACCGACAGGCTCGTGCTGGATGTGGCGCAGGCAGCGGGCATCACCCTGTCAGTGGGAGATCTCGACCGCTCTCACCGGCTCGGCAGGCAGCGCGGAACCATCGGACGGCCGCGAGCGATCCTCGTGAAGTTGCTGTCGCACAACAAGCGGCAGCAGCTTTTCAACTCACGGAAGGAGCTGTCGGCCCATCGAGGACGGGACCATCCAGTGCTGACGCCCCAGGTGCTCGATAACGTTTTTCTATCAGACTTCCTGACGTCAAAAAATCAAAACCTCCTCTATATCTGTCGCCAGTTAAAGAAACGGAAGCAAACGTGGGCCGCCTACAGCACCAACGGTAGGATTAAAATTAGGATGGGAGAGAACCATCCTGCGAAGACCATCAGCAATGTTGCAGACCTGCAGGACCTCCTTGGCTCTGAGAACCAGGACCTCAGAGAAATCGCTGAGGCCTGCCGCAGCACCACGCCACGCTCCAGTGACCAGACCGCAGCGGGCGCTGCCGGGGGCCCGGGGGATGTCGCCTCACGCCAGCCCCCCAGCCGGACAGACGGCGAAACTCGCGTTGGCCCCTCCACCATCAAAGGCCGCCGACAGCCGCCGCGACACGCCGGCCAGCCGCGCTAACCCATCCGTCAGCCGGCTGACACCCCCTGGTTAGCCGCCAGCCGGGGTGGGCCACGTGTGGTGACGACGGGACCGACTACCAGGCGATTGACGGCCTCACACCAATAATCACAAGATTTAACGTACTGTGGCCCGAGCTCAGCGTGGGAATGGAATGTGTGTTTACCATCCGCATTGTTGACCCAGGGGTCAGATCCCTTAATACTTTTAACGAGCTTTATAGCAATCTAAACTCATCCGTACGCCTAGTGCAAGACTGTGTATATAGTCTAGTGGTTGTGAGGTATCTTTGAGAACGACAAATGCCTACCTCATTGTCCAGTGTATATTTGTCGCTCTGTTTTTAGCAACAACTGTCATGTTCATCGTCGTGCAAAAGCCATTGTTAGCACTGTCCGCCGCCGGCCACAGCGTCTTATGTCGGACCCGCTCACTGCCAAAGCTTCAACAAATCTCCCAGCAAAAAATATGACACTAGCTGCCATAAATATCAACTCTATTACTAGTCCGGGCCGCCTTGAGGAACTTGAATGTTTCGTTGATGACAACCATATAGATATATTAGCAGTCTCAGAGCTAAAGATTGACTCAACCGTGCACCCCAGTCTCTACTCCCTTAAGAAATTCCACCCACCCATAGTTAAGCCACGGACGAGGCGTGGGGGAGGCACGGGGATTTATGTAAGCAAATTATTGCCCTTTACCCGTATGAGTGACCTTGAGAATGACGAATTCGAAACAGTCTGGGTCAAAGCTAGAGTGAAAGACAAACTCATCATAATTTGTTCTACCTACCTCCCACCCCACACGCCTGCAGACAAGCAATCACGCTATCTTGACCAACTAACAGACAGTGTCACGCAGGCTCACGCGCATTCACCAGAGTTGGTGGCAATAATGGGGGACCTGAATGGGGGCAACTGCTGGCTACCACCAGATGCACCCCGGCATTCGCCAGTCAATCCCTTTGAAGGCAAACTAAAAAGTACGTTCGAGGCACTGGGCCTGACTCAGCTCATCAACACAGCGACCCGCATCCAAGACGGCACCCACAACATACGTGATCTAATATTTATTGACTCGCCAGACGTTGTCACAAGCTCAGGGATACTTTCATCTTTTTCTAACTTGGATCACTTCCCAATTTACGCCACTCTTTCGTTCAATTTCTCTGTCATGAAGCACAAGAATTTAGCGCAAGTATGGGACTACAGAAACGCTGACATCGACTCACTAGTAGACATCCTCTCACAGACCGACTGGAACGCAATCACCGATAAAGATGTGGACGGGGCTACCGAAGCTCTCACGGATGCACTCCGTGACGCGGCAATCCACTGCATCCCAATCAAAGAAGTGCGAATTCGACAGGATAAACTTTGGGTAACAGCTGAGCTTCGACGCCACATTCGTAAAAGGGATCGACTTTTCAAACTCGCTCGCACCAGGCAAAAAGAATATGACTGGGCCCGCTGGCGAACTCAACGCAATCTGGTGACCAGCACTAACCGGAAGTTGAAAAAAGAACATATGAACCACAAAGTAAATCTTCTCCTTGAAAACAAAAAAGACCCATTTAAATATCACACTATTCTAAAAAATATTACCGGATTCAGGCGAGACACTACGATACCCCCACTCATAGCTGAGGACACTACGATACCCCCACTCATAGCTGAGGACGGAGTGATCATTAATGATAATCACCTAAAGGCTGAAGCATTAAATTCGTATTTCTGTGCCCAAACCAATATCCACCTAACCACATCGCATCATGTACACCTCAGCGA